>JAHDVE020002067.1:0-124718 GCA_022606495.2 Halesus radiatus
GAAATCTTTTTAATTTCTGTTGTTTTTTCGGTTTTGTGGTTCATTTTGGGATGTGTTAATATTATCTTCTTCAATGATATAATATGAATGTTCAATTTTTAATAAAAAATCCATAAAGACTCAGAACCTTAGTAAAGCCAGATTTTTACGATATGTTAAAATGGAAAGTAGCAGCAGAAAGCTTTTGTTCTAAAGCCAGAATGTTTTACGATGATTAACTTATTGTGTTCCTGCAAAATCTTTTAGAAATACGAGCCTATTTTGCCAACATTAGTTCATTTGTCAGTGACTTCACCACAGAATTACATTACGAAAAGCGAAACAGCAGTAACATGTAGATATGGGCGAAATTAAATGAATAATCTAATTGAATAAATACAATCTTGTGACACAATCGATCCCATTCTCATTTTAACACGGAATTAATTCTTCGTTCGTTAATTCTACGATTGTTTTAAAGCGCGGCATAATAAATGGGCATCATCGGAAAGTCAACGACGCAATCTATAAAAACCTATACGTCAACATTCAAACCGCCTCTAGTCACCCTCCAGTCAGTAATTTCGACCAGCGCGTATTCTCTTTCACAGTCCGAATTCCTTAATTCAAGGAAATAATAAAATTATTACATATTCAATTGTGTCGTCGAAGTCACTAAGTCTCTGGTCAGTCGATATCGAGTCGCAAGTTAGTCAAGTCACTGAGAGACACTTTATTTGGCTCGTAATATTGTCTTTAAAAACGAAACCATTACTACGTTGGTAAGGTGTTCATACATTTTTCGCGTTATTTATTATATAGTTGAGTAAGATTGTTATTTTCGTGTTTTTAAATGTTATATCCAAAACAATCGCAATTTCCTATGCGAAAAAATCCACCGTTTTCATTTATTTAATTTTATTATGTATAGTTTTTTTTTTCTATTTATGAATTAAAGGAATGAATTAAATTAATAAATTGATGGGTGAATCAGACTGAATGCATTCACGACTACGAATGAATCTGCCCTTGTCCTAAAGCCTATTTTCATCTCGCTTTATTTTTCTAGGGTTTTATTGTTGCCAAGCTTTACAAGTAATTAAACATCTCTGTTGTAAAAACTTTTTTGTATTTTCATTTACTCAAAAAAATGCATAAAATTAAATGCCTCTACGTTTTCAAGAAATAATATAATAATGTCATAAAAACACAAGTCTCGTTCAGATCATAAAACACTTCGAAGCTTTAAGGCAGTGATAAGCAAGACATAAGACTGGCCTGTATAGTAGATACAAGAATTAATATACGCACCGGAATGCTCTCAAGGCAGTTCTACCACTGTAGCGACGATGTCGGGAAACTGCTTTTTAAGACATACTACACTGCCCTATAATACTCAGCATCGCAATGGGATAAGCGGAGGGTGTGCTACAATAACGCATGCAGGTAACCTCTGCAACTTCTAGGTTCTGCAGTGCCTCTACGATGTTCACTCAAGGGAGGGTTTACTCATTCCCTGCCTTATTTCGCTACCGACTAGTACATTATTGTTCATCTGACAACAGGTCCCGAGAAACCCGGTTAGGTGTTATGCCACCGGTACGAAAATGAAAAAAAAATCATTAATCCATTATTAAATCAACAGAATAATTGAGTTAATTTTGTTGCAGTTTATTTCGTGAGGAAGTTTTTCACCGCCTCTTTGTACGCTACACCCCCCCCCCCTACTCCATTTGCCCTTCAGGCCGCAACCGCCCCCTTGGATCTCTCCAACGCCACTTGAAGACCGATATTTGCTACATTAGGAATCCCTGATCTAGAGGGAGACAGTAGGAAACCAAAAGGAGTAAAAGCATTTCATAAAGGCATCCAGGACCCTCCTCTAAGGGTTGTTGTCTCGTTTTTTTTAAATGAAAACTGCAAAAGAGGGGTATATTGTAAGGCCCAAAGATGGAAAAGAAGAAGACAAAGGTTAGCAAGCACTTGGTTATTAGATCTGGTCACCAAATACGTGAAGAGCCATTTCAAGCAACGTTTCGATTGTTGGTGGTAGTGTTTTGCCTGGGCGATACTGAAAGTAAGAAAATTCTTCACATAAGTCACATAAATCTCAAAATATATTTTTATTTGTACTCATCTCATGGATTCTATATCCATGGTAAAAGGGTTAGTTTTTCATCTTCCAACCCTTTGGCTACCCACTGTTTTATTCGAGGTTTATGACCTTCGCCTAATTTGAAGGGATTTGTTTTATGCTTGTTATAAAAATATCATAATCCACGCGCACGAATTACTCGTTTTTATTCCTACAATACATCCCCAGTGTTTTATTGTTATAAATTTTTTTAAATAAAATACTCAAAAATAATATGTCCCGAATAATACATCATTCTTTTGTTGAAATGTTGCAATATGGTTACTTAATTTTAAATCCCAACATCATATATATAAAAATTAATGTTTGTCTGTCTGTCTGTCCTCGGTTTTCTCGAAAATTACTCGGCATAATTGGGTGCCATAATTGATTTGACGACCTCCATGGTCGAGTGGTAAGACTCTCGACTACGAATCTGAAGGTCGCGGGTTTAAATCCCGGCGTGCTCAAGTAAATTTGATGTCATTAATAACAATAATAATAATAATACTTGGACGATTTATATAGCGCCGTTTTTATGAAAATCCCCTCAAGGGCGCTGTACAAATACTACTTGCTAGGGTTTATCTTATTATGTACATATAAGAAAACATACTTACCTGATAGGGCACTCCAGATTAAAACTTAATTAAATTACATTTATGTAATTTAATTTTGTTTTGGGCTGAGATGGTATGACTTGACTAATGATGGCTGCACGCACAGGACACATATATTAGAAAACACTGCACATTGCATGATATTGAAGATACTGTTTAAATCCTATTTGTCATTCATATTATATACATTAGAAGGTTATTGACAAAAGAAGAGTAGGTGCTTATTTGAAACATGATTTTATTTGAGATTTTTTTTTGATAATAATTATGTATTTACATTTACGAATAATAAATTTATTTGTTTATTAGGTAACTGAACCATTCATGGATATGACTGTCCGAAGAGATGAGTTTTGAGTTTTGATCTGAATTCTGTCGAGTCTTTAATCAATCTTAGATCGTATAGCAGTTTATTCCAGGCTTTAGGGCCTGGCACGCTGAAAGCTCGCTCACCAAACTTAGTATCTGGTGTGAGCTTTAGTTCCTTCAGCTTCCGATGGCCGATGACGTCGCTGATCTAAGAGTTGACTGGCGTGAATTGGAATTTTCTGGGATGCATAGTTCCGATAGGTAAGCCGGGGCCATCCCGTTAATTGATTTAAATACCATCCAGCAAAGCTTGTGCTGTTTCACAATTAATTCATTTAAAAATAATACGTAGTATATTTGCGTACGTTCCGAGTGGAAGGTACTCTCAGTATCGCCCTGGTGAAAGACCAGTATTCAGAATTGAAACGTTGCTTGAAATGGCTTTTAGCCATATTTGTTGACCAAATTTGAATATTCAGGTATTTCCCCACCTTCCTCTTCCCCTTCTCCATCCCCTCCCCAATACTTTCAGCCTCACAACATTCGCCAATTGAGGATGCCATAGTCTCACTGGATCCAGACAGTTTGGAGCAGTTGGGACTCTTGTGCGGTATTCATATTAAAAATTAAAAAAATATATATCGCTGAAAATAGCACAGTTTGTTCTCATTGGTGCCGGGAAGGTTTAGAGAGTAGTTTGAATGAAATCCAATATGTAAAACTGTTGCTTTAACGTTTTAAAATTAGTATGAAAAACATTGAACCCGCCAAGTTGTATTGAGGTTAGCCAAAGATTAAATATTCAATATCGGGTGTTACTTTAGAATACAGACTGATTCTTTCTCTAAATACAATATATGTTATAAAGAAAATAGCCGATGTAAGCGTAGTGAGCAAGATAAAGAAAGGGACGCTTAGATGGTTTGGGCATGTGGAGCGAATGAATGAAGAGAGGAGTGTAAAGAGAATATATGACGCGAGTGTGAATGGAAGAAGAAGCCGGGGACGTCCGAGGAAGACATGGCACGATCAAGTGAATCAAATACTTGAATCGGGCCATGTTAGAAGTCGTAATAACAGAAGATAATTTATGAGACGTTGTATGAAAGTAAATGAAGCAAGAAGTATATGCTAAGATCGAGTTGTTTGGTGATCCGTCCTCTCTGCCTACCTCTGCGCGGAAAAGGCGTGATGGTTAGTTAGTTAGTTAGATAAGAAAATAGCCAAAAAAGTCTCACTACTCGGAAGGATAAGAAGGTACATCAGCGCAGAATCCTGTATAACTATATACGAGTACAATCCCGTCATTGTTCCTGATATTAATTACTGTAGCAGTGTTTTGTTCTTCTTAAAAGGGAACGATTTTAGAAAAGCAACAGTTTTGAAAAACAAAGCCATGAGAATAACTTTAAGGTGAAACAAATATCCCAAAGTTAAAAAATGCAAGAGTTCTAAAAATACTGTCTTTAAACAATTTATGTACTTGATGTAACTTGATGTTTTTCTATATAAAATGTTTAAAGGCCAAAAAAATTGAGAATTCTCGAGAAAATTTAACAAACATCAACACAGACATAACCACTCTATAAGAAGAAGAAATGAAAAAGACTTCCCTTTCGAAAGAAAACAAAATCGCAGAACTCATTACTATGTACTCAGAGCTAAGAAGATCTTCCAATATAAAATAAGAGGAAAATGTTTTGAAATTTACGAAGGAAGTGACGAAATTCGTAGAGTGCAATTTTTAATTTCGTAATTTGTAATTCTTAATTTTATTTTGTTACTTAAATTGGAAAAATGTTTGTGTGTAGATATTATGTTCATATGAGAATTCATGTAACCAATGTTCATGTATTAAATTAATAAAAGAATTTTTTTTAAATAAAGTACAGTTTTAATAGATGTAGGCAGAGGTGATACACCACCACAAAACTCTGCCTTGGCACACACTCATCGCTTCATTAACATTCATCCATCTTCTCATATAGAGTCTTCTGCAATACCGACTTTTGACATCTCCTAACTCAAGTATTTACTTCGCTTGATACTCCTGCGTCTTCTTCGGGGATCCCCGACTTCTTCCCCTTGTGGTATTTCTTATTAAAGCATCGTTTGTCGTATTTTTGTTTTCACAAAATAAGAAGTGCATTTTCCACACAACAATCTGGAACGAAATTACTTCCGGCAAACAAAGACGGCAAGATCCACAAAGGCAGTGTAAGGTCACGACCCTCCTTGCCTCTCCCGCATTGCAACCGGAACGCGGTTCCTACTCTCTACGCCTTTTCCGCCTTTCTCTCTTCCGCCCGGCGCCTAGTTCCGGCTGATTGGCCGGCGGCCTTCGCTACGCCTCCCGCCGAAAGCTCATTGTGTGCGGAACTCTTTGAATGCGAATTTTTAAATACGTAATGTTGCTACTCTAAGAAAATCACTACGGGCTCATTACGCGAGTTCGCACTGCAAGAAGTAAAGGAACAACTAAAAAACTTACCGAAAACATTTAAATACCGTCCAGAAAAGCTTGAACTGAATTCTTTTAAGATTTTTTTTTATTTACTTGGAAAACCAACACAGGGGAAGGGAATGGAGCTGAGTTAAATTAGTCTATATGATATTTCTATTTTTGCAACTGTTAATGCTTGACGGAATACCATTGTAATGATTAAATAAATAAAATAAAATTATAAAAATACTTTTACGACTTTTATTCTTGACCGTGACCGTGTTTCAGCCTGTGACGGCTATCTTCAGACTGGTACAATTAATTCTTAAACTATGGTTGATTTACAATTTTGGGTGTCGGGGGCAACAAACCATGATTTTACTTTGATTTTATTTTTCGGCATTGTTATAGCACGATTTTACATAACTTGTATTATATGGTACATGTATTCATAATATTAGTTTATATATCAATCTGGTATCAAAAATCATTTTTAAGATGTCACGGCCACGGTCAAAAATAAAAGTGGAATAATGTTAAAAATTGCCTTTTATTTAATCATTAGTCTAATCATATGATGTGTTAAAAATGTGCGAAGCGCTGTGAATAAACTTGTTTTATTTAGAGTTAGTGTTGCATTGAGTGTAGTTTTGTCTAGTTTGTCTATTGTGCACTGTCAATTAAATTGGTTCAAGTAATTCAGGGGAATGTATCACGGCTATTTTTGTCTGGTCATTATATATTTTTCGATGGCTATTATAAAAATAGCAACTCTGCAGAATCTCTACGGCTTTATATTAACTAAATCCCCAAATAAAAATTGAGCTAGTGAAGATTTTTTTAATTTTCTGAAATGTGGGAGTATTTGGATACGCCGGTTGTTAGTGTTGCCGCAGCGTAAGTCATAATTACACGCATGTTTCGAGAAACACTGGATAATAAAATTTAACAAAATAAATATTTTCCTTGTGCGTATGAATGTGACATTTTCAAAATTGGAACTGATATATATGTTAAAAATATTATTATTTTTTTTTTTTTTTATTCCAGAAAAAATAAAAAATAACATTTTCACTTACTTAACTAGAATTTTCAATTACATAATTTTTTTTTACATTACTACTGCATTATATTACAATTCGATTAATCACTACATACAATATTATTATAAGATACAATTCTATACACTTTCACTATTTTCTTGTTTATGAATAAAAATGAATAATTTTTTTTTAAATTTACTCACACTTTTTCATTTTTAATGTCATCTGGAAGGCAATTATACAATTTGCCTCCCTCGTAACTAATGGATTGCTTACCATAGTTGGTATGGATGGTGTTTAAATGTATGTTATCGTGTAAAATGTTTATGTACTTGTGACGTTTTAATAAATTCTGTATTTGTATGTATAAGTTTATTATTTATTTTGTATATAAGTAGACATATATTGTATTCATATAGTTTTCTTAATGTTAACAGTTTTGTTTCCGAATATAATTTTTTTGTGGATGTTTTGGGTCCGTAGTGAAATAATTTTTTTATTACCTTATTTTGAATTACCTGTAATTCATTAATGTATGTTTCATACGCATTTCCCCAGATTTCAATTAAGTAATTTAGATGTGAGTGTACGAGACTATAATATAGACTTTTTTTAATTTAATTGGTAATAGATATGATAACCGGCTAAATACGTTAATCAATCTTTCAAAATCCAGACAAGCTAACTTTTTAACTGTTTATTGGAAGGTCGACATCGCTGCAGTGCTTAAAGAAGTTCTGCAGCGAATGGTTGCTGACTGCCAGTCAGACGCACACCAAAATTCATAAACTATAAAATGAATACTTGTGTTCGTGATTTTGTATAAAAGAAATTAATTTGAATTTTGATAAGAAATATGTTTTTAATTTTTTATGTATTTTTTTCAACCCATAGAATTTCTCACTGGAGTTCCTTATTGCCTCAATGTTTCCTGTTCTTTTCTACTAACTTACATAATATTTTTACAATAATTATTCTGACTTGAAAATCTGAATTGAAAATAAAATAATAAGCAAGTAGGATAAAGCCAGAAAAGCAATAGTTTTAAAAAAGAGGACAATTTCTTCTTAGCGCAAAAAAGGAGCTTGATACAAACGGAAATTATGTGCACTGTGATACAAAGCCCTTTGTGCTCTTTATATCCTACACATTTTTCTCTGTTCGTACGTCTCCAGAATATTCCGCTTTTCACAGAATCATTGTATCTCTGGATAGAAAATACTTGACGACTCTCAAAAGCTAGAAAACAAGTCCACTGAAGCCTTATTCACACAAGGAGTCTTTTAAAGCGAATAGTTTTGTATGGAATCTGGCAGTCGTGGCTAAACGATTCGATTAAGGAAATCTAAAATACCATCATGCCATTGCCTAAAAGATTTTCATGAATAATGAAACGCCATATAATAACTCCGTCCTGGCAATGCCTAACTTTTATAATAACCTAACCTTTATCATACACCTATGTAATATCTTTTAAAATTTGTTCCATATTTTGTTTATTTAATTATTTAACTTGTGTACCTCCCACGCCTGTCTCGACACAGGAATTTTCCCACTTTTGATGATGGCTGGTTTTTCTTAATTGTTTTATAATTGTATAACGTGAATTCCATTAAGGCAATAGATCCCTGAATTATTTTTAAGATTTATATTCTTGAGATTGCGGGTCTTATGTGAAATTTATTGGAGCAACTAGAGATAAAAAACGAACTGATGATCCCAACTTTAAAATTAAATAAGAAAAACTATTTTTACTTCACTTCTAAGAATTTTCACGAAATCAAAATCAAATAATTCAGGTATTTACCACAAACATTCAAATGCATTACCTTCATAGCATTCACGTCATTATAAAACTATTAAGAAAACCAGCCATCATTAAAAGTAGGGAAAAACAGGTTTCAACTGTAAATACCTCAAAGAATCACTTAATGGATATTTTCAATTATTACAATTATTTTCTGAGTAAATTGGTTATTACCGAAAATATTAATAAATCTTTTTTTAATTTTTTTTTTATTTAGATGGGTTTATGTAAAATCATCAACGTGGGCAAGTCTCCAATGAGGCCTAACCACAGTTTGAGAGTGGCTTCGAATTCGGAAATAGCTGAAACAATAATAACAACTAAAATACTTGCAGAACGTAATAATTACATTATTAAATACGATTTACTTAAATTTAAAAAAATATACATATTATAGGTATTTCTACGAATTAAACACTCTAACAATTGAATAGTTCATAATGCTAACATCGTCCTTGCATTATGTTTGGGACTTCTCATTCGTGGGTTACGACCGTTCTTCTCAATCCTACTGAGCAACGGCGGAGTGGAAATTTTGCCTCAGCACTGTTCAAATACACAAATACGCTCTTCCCAACGAAATTCTCGATCAAATTTACGATCAATTCAGGATATCGATTTTTGTGGATTAAACTTCTCCTCAGCAGAAAATTAGTTATAAAAAGTATTAACAGGGTGAAAAAACGTCACCGATATGTCAAATGTCATTATTAATTTACGATTTTTTCTATGTGATTCAATTAATGAATGACAAATATGTATTTCCGTTTTCGAATGTCAAAACATGTTTATCGTATGTTTTAAATAGAGCTGAAGAGAACCCTACTTATTTTAGTAATTATAAACTACGTTTTGTCTTGTTTTTTCACTCATCGAGAAACGTTAAATGTCAAATGTACGAAACGAACATTGTGCTTGGCGGCATTATCAAAAGTCAAGTTAACACTTTATTTTCAACAAATTTTTAACAAACTCGTTTGTGAAGTATAAAATGTTAATTTATGTTTTAGTTTTTAAAACAAGTGATACGTATTCATAATAAATACAACATGTCTATGTTAATTTTACTTTGAAAGTTTTTAATTTGTAATAACTATATTGTCTTAAAAGTGAGCGGCTACTATTATATTGTGTATCGGGCACCCCTATAGACAATTTATGATGAAAAATGCTTGGAGAGCTAATACTTAACAAAACACGTGGGTGATCGGTGACTCAGATTGATCATTCGAAAAGTTGGGAAGAACGACCGTAATACGTTCGTAAGATGGTGGAAATAGTTTTACTGTTATAAAACAAATTCAACTAAATTTCTTTGCCGACTTGGATAATTTGATCCCGGAATTCAGATTCAGAGTCAATGTGTAATGGACTAAAAACTACTGAACACCCCGGTCACTGTGCTATGGACATGCGACCTAAAAATGTCGGTGAGTTACAGCTATAATCGAAACAAAGGAAGAAGAGTTATTTAACAGACAGCGGAGAAAGAGACCGCCACGTCAGTCTTCAGTTGACATTTCTGCAGGAACCTGGTCCGTGGGTCCGAACGAGTGATTAGTATGGCGACTTCGTCAACGATTTGAGTGATTATCGTTAAATTTAGTGTCTTATCTCTGGTTTACCCTTTACCTATAATTTTTGTCACGGTGTTTGACTTGGCGATCATTATTCTATAAATTACCTTAAAACAATTACATAGTTAAATAATGCAACATTAATCTTTGTCAATCTTCGTCGAGTTGACACACCCGTAAAAAATATTACAATTAATTCATAGAGTCATTCATTATTTTGAAAAAATTATATGTTATACATTTTAAATTCAACTTAATCACTTTTTACACTATTTCCAGTACCAAATGTTGAAGATATATTTAAGCAAGTTTCTATTATAAAAATGTGTAAAGAGAAAATCAGAAATATTACAAACTTATGAGAATTGGAAATCAATTCATAATACCTAATTTTAAAACAACTCAAATGCAAAACCATTATATTTATCAAGCCATACAAAATTATAATAACCTCCCCATTAAAATGCGCTTTATTAATGACCAAACAGAACAAATAAATAAAATTAAACATTTCTCTAAAAAAAACTTCGTAAAAAAACATTTTATAAATAGAAGCAAATTAAATATCATGTATCTATAAAATTAAGAATCGTGATTCCCTTATCAAACACAAGAACTCCTCTTTCCTAATAAGGTATATACGACCAGGAATACCCTTTAATTAAATGTGTTTTCTACATTACTTCTAATGCAACTTATAAGAAATTAAAATATAAAATACAAAAAAAAATCTTAAAACTGTTCCTCCTTGACAATCGTCTTATAAAATAACAAAATTTGTGTATAAAATCTTTTAAAAAGATGTTCTTTAAATTACGTTTAAAAACTATTGTAATGATAATACGTTCGTCCTAAGCCCATTAATTCAAATTGCATGCATACATTGTTTTATTATTACATGTCATAAACGTTGGCCATACATTTAACTCGTGAACTACAAGCGACATTGTGGAAAGTCTGGGTATTTCGGTCCGGGAAAGTTGATTGAATCTACGCTCCTACGCAAGTTCATCACTAGTTATTTCGGTAATGGACAGTCGGGTGTTGTCTGCATTTTACGAACATGCTGCAAAAATAATACAGATATTTAAAGCAGGCATAAATAGCAGTGATGTGCATTCCATAAAGGCTGAATAGCTGTGGTGTGCTGTATCCTAAAAACAAAAACAAAAAACAAACTATAAAAATAAAACAGATTTTTTTAAATGCTGTATATTTCTGATAAAAACGTATTTTTCCGTGATTTGGGTAAGGAACTTGTACGTTCATTTATAAACTTAATGTAAATCAAATTTAATAATGTATTATTATTAAATTTTACGAGGCCATTTTCAAACTGCCGTTAATTCACATTGTGACGACTTATTTAAATGATTTTATTTACTCCCAATTCTAATTTGGCGGGTTTTTTTAAGTAATGATACATTATTGGTAAAAACCGATTTAGTTGGAGAATAAATAAAATTATTTATTCCGTGAGGTTTTTACATTTGTAATGTGTTTTCCCCGTATTTAAATGATAATGTTTCCTTAATTGAATTATTTAAATGTGCTACATTTGATAATTTGAACATCCTAACATACATTCAATGGAGTATTACGAATTAAACACAAAAACAATTAATAACTCATTTATTCAGTTGGCGATAACAATCAGAAGAAAATGATAATGAAATGGATATATTTAAATATTCAATACAAAATAATTCATACCCGAAATACACACAACCCACGCCTACTGGTCATAGAGCAATACACACCGCTGGTAAAGAGATATTTTCAAATTTGAAAATGGTCTTGAATTACACGAAATAAAATTTTTTAAAAAGGCGAAATATAAGCACTGAAACGCTACTTATTTAATTACATTTGCAATTATTGTGTGAAATTTCTGGATCGACTGTTTTTTGCGTGAGCAATCACATCCATCATGAACTATGAAAAAATTTACCTACATATACTTTTCAACACGCAATTTAACGTTGAAGCAGATAACTTATATTTATCATTTACTTGTCCCAATTCGCGAAAGGTGTCTGGCGTCATGTAATTTGCGTACTTTTTTCGGTCTCAATATTCTAAGAAACTATTCAAATCTCGGATCCCCATTTCGATCACGAGTTATAAAGATTTCACCGATCTATTCAAAATTAAGACAATACGTCATAACGTTTGCTCTATATTTTGCAAATATTCATTAAGAAAACTTTTTTTTTTATTATAGATTTTATATTACTCTTCCATTAGAAGCATTTGGTTGTGGATGAAAGAAGAGTGTACATTAATAAGTAATTTAATATACAGTAAATTTATATGTATTGTAGTAGGTACATTACACTTTGGTTAAGGAAAAAAATCCTATATGCAAATAGTGAATGTGGTAATACATCGTTTAAATATATTTTTAAATAAATACAAATATTTGTAAAATTTTTGGAATTACTTATTGAAGTTTATAAACCGCATTGTAAAAATAAAACAATCGGATGGGTATATCCGAGACATTATCTAAAATCTAAAGAATACAAATAAATTCGCTGGAATCTTGTAGTCATGATAAAAAGGCAGGAGCCGAAAATATATTAACAGTTCTTAGAAATCGAAGTATGATACCGTTACCGGTAGCTGTAGCTCAGTGGATTAGAGCTCAGGACATCAAGTCTATCCGGGGATAGACCATGATGTCCTGGGTTCGAGGACTAGTTGCTACTGATATCTTTTTCTTTTCTGTGTCTTTTCGGTTTCACGTTTCATTTTGAGAGTTTTTAATATTATCTTCAATTATTAAAAACAAATATAGTTTATTCGGAAGAAGAAAAAATGTTTTGGAAAACAAGTAAATAACAGAATTATGGGAAGGCTAATTCAATTGGAAACATTTTTTTAATAAGATTGTCTTTAAAATACTTCTTGACAGAGAAAAATATTTGGACATTATCATTAATGCTTCTGATCTCTTCTGGTAGTCGATTGAAAAAGATATATTCATAATATAATGTACCCGGACTATTGCGAAACCAGTTGGTACGGTAAATTCTTAAGATACGTAAATTTTAGAATGGGTGTTCCTAGAGAACACATAGACTACGATTATCTACTTTATTCATTTCATTTAGTAAAATTATCTGAACATAGAATTATTTGCGATTTAACATGTTTAAGATAGTAAATTCAATATTTTATACCCCTGAACTGCTATATTTGATTGCTTTTCATGTACCCAGTAGGACAAGACAGTACCTACCATTTTATTGTGACAATTCAACTTCATCGTCGCAATATTATTCCCCTATGTGACGGCTTCAGCATCTAGGGAACAAGTACTTCGATGCTGTTAACATATTTGGTCCATCTATGTTACAGTATAAGCATGAATTAGTACGTTTTTTTTCATCGAGTAGAGTTAGGTTATTTGAAACTATTTAACTCTGGATAAAAGCGTCAAATTATGTTGTTTCTTTTTATGTTATTTATTATAATTCATATTTCCTTTTCAATATTATTTGTAAATGTCTATGTAAAAGCCTGTAATAGGCGTAAATAAATAATTAAATAGTATCTACATAAATCTAGTATTATCTTGCTCATTATAATCTCACAAGACGCCCTCAGACACGACACTTTATGAATACTTGCCCTACTTCAGCATGCGACAGCTTGTCCGCTAGCTACGGCAGGCACTGGGTATGGTATTCCCTTCGGCCGGCGATAGTATCCAATAAACGTCACCCGCAATTGCCCGGGCATAACTCAGGGCCGCTGGGAGTGCACTATTCTTTATTGCGCGTTGTACTGGAGTCTGGCCTAGGTGTCTCTAGGTGGGAGGGACATAATGCATGGACATCGTGCTCTGTACATTGTATTAAAGTAAACAGGAAGGGCTCTTGCCAAGAAATTACGCCTCACAATAGTTCCCACTCTGCTGTTTGGCTCCAAGCATTTAGTAGCTTTGTATGTTGTCTTTATTATTTAATTTTTTTTTCAAAATTCATCATTGTTTAAGCACCGACGTCAGAATGAATAGAGTTGCCTTAATGTACCATTTCGACGGCTGGAGACAAAAGTCACGTGACACCCATTTTAGCACTAGCTTACTCACTGCCGTTGTATTAATTATTCCGCATATAAAACATTTATAAAATAGTAAAAAAAAAAAAAAATTCTACAACTTCCTTCCATTTATTTAGATAGAAAAAAGGCATATGAAGGTTTTAAAATTTAAAAAAAAAATGCATTTAAACGGTATTTCACGACGAATTGACAGTTTCAAAATTAGAAATAATTAAGTAAGTCCATAAAGTACTGTAAATATTAAAGCAACTGGTAGCTTCAAACGTAGATTTTTAAACAAATGGGGACATATTTATATGATTTGAGATTTTCACGGCCTATCGTGATTGATTTTTGAAGTATTCTGGTGGACTATATGAGGAAGAAGCGCAGCATGACATAATTCCTCAAAAATCAATCCTGATAAAATTGGTTGGGACATTTTACACAATACCCCTCTCATTTACACATTTACACATCATTTCATGAACTGCTGTCCTTGGGAGTTAATATTATTGCATATCCCTAATCATTCCTACCTTGTTCCGTGTTCACGATCCGCGCCGCCAGTTCAAATTTGACTTCCGCCTGATCGACAACCGCTATACAATATACCACTATGTTAGACCGTTAAATTAGTCCGCCGTCGTAACTCGTTGCTTTGTGAGTGCCACGAAGATTAAGTGGATGAGAAGATAACTGGGCTTCATATACCTTTGGTGAATCCTTTCCCTTTGCCTTGAAACATATTTTCTCCTTGGTGCAGCGGTCAATCACACATATCATACAACGGCCTTTCGAAAATACATAAAATTATACAACAGTACTGCTAACGCTAATCTGCTGTATTCTATTACATTGGCACAGAACCTACTTCTTCACTGCCAATTGAGAGATTTTATTTTTTTGGTTTGGCAGAGCTTTTTGGTCTGGGAAGGTATTGGCAAAGGAGACGGTCCCATTAGATAGATGAAGAGCGCTGACTCTCTGGACATGGGGTCGTAGATTTTTGTAAAAAAATTAAACATATTTTACTTCCGAAATAGTTTCATCCTCATTGTGTCGTTCTGCTTGGACGCGCCTATTCAATATTCGGCTGGTAATATTTATGTTTTTTTTACAGCAGTAATTGTATAAAACAGCTCATTTTACGTACATTTCTCATCGATGAGAAAACATTGTTATTTTTTTATGGGATATCCAACAGCTTATATTAATGAAACATGGCAAATACATATAAAAAACTGAATAAATAACAGGTTTTAACAAAAGTGTCTTATTTAGTCATTACAAAAAAGTTACAAGTTTAGCCTATGGGGATAGGATGGTGGGAGAGAGGGGAAGGGATGGATCTAGTCTGTGTAGAGCAGTGATGCACAACCCGCGGGCCGCATCCGACACAAAAAGTTATACAACCGAAAATTGTCATCGCAACTATATATTTACCATTATTATTATTCGGTTGCAACAGCAAAATCGTTATTTAATTATTAGTATTTGTTTTTTGGTCCTTTCGTGTTATTAGTTTGTTTACCCATTTTCAGAGTGTTAATTCAGAATATCAGATATTAATCGGTGTGAAGGCAACCAAATAATAGACAATCATTTCTCTCAAATAATGTAAGTCATTGCTTTCTATGTTTTTTAACCTCTCAAACTTGTAAATAATATCAAACGCCCTATTCTTTATCACCAAATTCTCAGTGAAACAACAGCCTTTCAATAACGTACTGACACTTGGGCTGATCTAGGAAACATGGCCCAATCAATTATGAAATGCGAGATTTTACCTAGTTACATTTTTGTTTTACAGTTGGAGCGTTTGTACGATATTCACATTAAAACAGAATTAAAATGTACACTAGCGATGCCACAGTCTGCAAAGTTAACCTTATAAAGCTGTAGGTACCCTACCCTCTGCGGTGTGCGACCATATTGAAAACGGATAAAAAGACTAAAAAGGTTGTGCATCACTGGTACAGAGTAATGTATTGTGTGAATGTTATTAATTGATTTTAGGTTTGTAGTTGTGAGATGTAGAGACTGCCACGTTGAATAATCCAATGTATGAAGTGTTAAAAATTAGTAAAGCGCAGTGAATAAAAATGTTCTTTTTTGAGTTAGTGCTGCATTGAGGCAGGCTTAGTGTGTAACACCATAACAGGTTAGAAACGGGTACTTTTGATGGCACGTCGATGCTACGAATATTTATATGAATGTTAAATACGATCAGTATCGCCCTGGTGAAAAACCACCATTCAGAATCGAAACGTTGCTTGAAATGGCTTTAGCCGTGCTTGGTGACCCGATCTGAATAGACACTTACTTCTCCACCTTCCTCTTTTCCAATCTCCTTCTCCTCCCAACTAACTTCAGCCTCGTAATATACCCCAATTAGGGGTGCCATAGACTCACTGGCTTTAGATGGTTGGGAGCAGCTGAGACTCTTGTGCGGTACTCACATAAAAAATAAAAAAACAATTTATTTTTTAATCAAATGTCATATATCATTAAGTTTGCAACACAGCTTTTTTAAATCTTATTTGTTAGGCATATCATATGATTTTCATTCATTATTTTTAAAGAGCTGATCTGTAGCAATTTTTTCTTAGTGTTTAATCTACACTAGTATATACCTATACCACGACGCCTAATTTACAGAAAGCGGAATGAACTAACTCTTCGATTCTATTTTTTTTAATTCGAACCACGAAATGACCATTTTGAAGAAATATAAAAGAAACATTATTTATTTGAAATATTTTTAGAAAGAGTTTCAAGTTTTTAACACCATTTTTTTCAGTCACTTAGCAAAATGAAAAAGTAACAAAAAAGTGTTGAAAAATACCTTATTTACACTTCCACGTAATGCGGAACAAATATTTATGGTTTTGCTAAGCTAAGAAGCATAATGGATTGGATATGAGACAATGGAATGCTGGGATACGTAGATGAGACATTCATCTTCTTCGAAAGGAAGAAAATAAAGCAAGTGTATTAAAAGATGAAGGTCGTGGAATAATGACGAAATTTAGGACACCAAGAAGTGCTTTTGATCAAAGTGATGGAATTTAGAACGCAGGCATGGTCCTTTTTTCCTTTTATAGGTTGCGAAAGATTCGGTTAGATCAGCGAGTGGGTGGTGTCGCCATCTAGGGGTGAGGGCCTTGTGGGAAGGAGAGCTTCATGAGTCGTCGTGGTAGAAGTGGTATGGAATGCTCAACTTTCATCCTACAAATTAAACTAGAGTATATCTTACCTTGTGAATATGCATTTTCAAATAAAACTAAAAACAATTGGTAGGAAGGAAAAAGAAAACCAATTACTAGAATTTATCTTATTATGTACAAACAGATACAGAAACATACTTACCTGACAGGTCACTCCAGATTAAAACGTAAAATTACAAAGTTTTCGCTTGAGAAGATATGACTTTGCACGCACAGGACAAGAAAACACATTGCACATATTGCAGTTACGGTTTAAATCATATTTTTCTTTTTTTTTAATTTAATGTAAATCAAATTTAATAATGTTATTACTAAGTTCTGCAAGTATTTTTTTTAAATTATTATTGTGACAGCTGTTTCGGCATTTAAGGCCGTTTTCGAACTGCGTTTAATCCACATTGTGACGACTTATTTATATGATTTTATTTACTTCCACCCCATTCTAATTTGGACGGGTTTTTAAAAATAATATTGATTTATTATTAATTTATTACGAAAAGGAAACAATAAAAATAATCGCGGTTAATAACGGCTGTGTCGGCAGCTGTCACAATTATAAAAAAAACTGAAAATACGTACAGAACTTAATAATAACATGATTAAATATTTACATTAAATTTAAAAAATATATATATTAAATGAAGTTCTACGAATTAAACACAAAAATAATTAATCCTATTTGTCAATGATATTATATTTATTAGAAGGTTATTGGTAAAAGAAGAGTAGGTATTTATTTAAAACATTATTTTATTTGAGATATTTGATAATAATTATTTACAGTTACAAATATTTATAGTTATTTAGAATGTCGCGGACTATGAAAAGTTTCAAATTACTGAGTTTGAATACACTTTTTAATTTTTGTATTCGTCAAATCGAAACTAGTCAACTATACAAAAATAAAAGTGGATTCAAACAAGGTGTCTTTTCATTCAATTCATCTTGTCAATCCATGTTGTGTTTGCTTATTGCGAAAATCTTTTTTCATGATTTTTTAAGCCACTCATTTTATAGACATACCTACAATATTTGCTTTATTAATATCTTTACAAAGATGGCTTGAGGTTTTTCGCTGAATATTAAATACGAGTATATCACACCCAAGACTGTTGTGGTGAGGGTCTTGATAAAATATACTTCATAGGTGAGAGGTAACATTTAAACTGGCAGGATTTTTCCAAGTTCGTTGGGTTCAGAATAAGAGCAAGTCATTTGCGTAGTATTTCGACTACACATCAGTTTCTCGGAGCACCAAAATTAAAATAATTGGAAAAAACACACATTATTCCTATATGTCGTTTATGCTTCGATAAATGTATTTATTTAAAGATAAAGTAATCCATGTTTTTATTCGGCCGGCGAATAGCGTATTTTTGTACAAATATAACTGATGTAAAATTAGCTTTCAATTTACAAATGTTGTAAGGATTTGATATTTCTCAGGAAAGGTTTTCAATAATGACCCGTTACTGTATTATTAAATTCTTGGATTTTAACAATATAATAGAGAAATAAAAACTGAGTTTAAATCTTTTGGTTTTAAATATGAAGAGGCCGAAAAATGGAAAATCATGGTTTTTATAGACAAGTCTCTCTTTACGTTCCAGACAGCGCATTATATACAGAATGTAGAATATCAAATATTAATAAACATGACATATATTGTAATATAATAATTATTAATTACTAGGATACAACATTAAAAAAAAGATTTGAAGCTTAGCTAAAAATTTTAACTAAAGTTTCAACGATTACATTTTTAAAGCTAGTTAACCCTTGGAGCTCCAAGGGTTTCCGCAAAATTCAAGAGTAGAATAACTTGCGGTTTATACAGCAGTTTAGTCAACAGTTGTGAACTATTATAGTATTTGCGGGCTCTATTCAATACGCCCAGATTCTGAGAAGTAGCATGGTGTCTGAACTGTTCACTAAGGTTTCACTGAGTATGACAATTTTTTTTACAGTAACTCCACACAGGAGACCAAGGAGGAAATAATTTAAATGACAATGGAGGACTTGTCTGTTAGATTGCTTTGCAGAAGGCTGGGATTCGATTTGCATCCCTTTTAACCATCATTGACACTGTTGCTTTCAATGTTGTTTTAAAAATACGAGTAGTTCACTAAATATGTCTGTGTTCAGATACACGAAATTCAAATTCATAAAAATACACCATGGATGAAATCCTTTATTCTGAACAAGTCCGCAGTACCTTCATTTTATTTGTGCAGCATAACATTTTTTGCACCATTTTGCGAAATGTTGATGGCATTATAATTTGTTTAGTTTGACAGTTTTTCCACAAATCTGTACAAACTATTTTACAGCCCACGATATCACCTGTAGTAAGAATGTCTGTTATTATTGCTCCGTGAAAGACCACCATTGAAATGGCTACTGACCAGATCTGAATCGCCAGGTACTTTCCGACTTTTTTTACATTAACTCATCACAGGATGCTCTGAGGAAAATAATTTTTTTAGGCCCAATGCAATCTTTGGGTATGCTGTGTGGAGGGTCTTTTTAAGGAAAGAAAGGAGAGGATATTCTGGGAAGGAAAAAGTTATGAGGAGTGGGTGGTAATTAGGGGGGCAGTGTGTCCAGAAGTGACGGAAGTATTAATCCATTCCTCCCACTGCGGTGTTATGCGATGGGTCGGGAGTCCATTTAGACAGGTCAAAGGGTCTCCCTCCATCGGCCTCTCCCGAACCAGCCCACTACCCAATTGATGGGCTGGATCGGGGAGATTAGACGAGTCAGCCGCCAAGACCTGGACAAACGTTATCCTCATGAATCTGGGCACCCCGGCTAAGTTACCAAACGTAGCGAACTAGTTGGGGTGATCTATGACAAGAGTGTTAATTATCTAATGAATGGTTTCCGATACCCATTCTTGCCTCCCAAATTAAGACCTTCCTCTTTTTCTTATTTCCGTTCGATCCCCAATCCTTGGGTCTTTTTTGGGGTATTCATAGTTTTTAAAAGACTGTCGCTTGCTTATCTATATGAGTAGCAAATGTAGGTTTCCGTTATTTTCTGGCTTTAATAATAATAATAATAGTTCCTTATTCCAGAAGGTATGCAGGGGTAGTGCAATGCAATACTTAGTCATAATAATACAAACCAATAAATAACAATAGGTACCTGAAATAAGAGGAAGAAATATAGAAAAAGATTCATTACTAAAATATGCAAAATAAGTTCATTCACTAAAAGAGAAAAAAATAAACAAGTTTATGGTGGATATTTGATAGTCTCCCGTCTCCAAAGGGTCATCAAGGGAGACTCCATCCATTCAGCCGTGGCAGAAATGGTGGTATTCTTGGATTGGTGTACCCTGCAACATAGGCTAACCATGCGGTGGCGGAGAAGTGCCCTGAAAGAGTGCACTCGTCCTTCTAGGAACATTTCTGTAGCGCTGCGGTATCTTGGTAGACGGAATAGTTGGCGATATGCATTAATGTAGGTGACTTTTATGTTTCGCCATTGAGATGCAGTGTAAAGCACCCACAGTTCTGACGTATACAGAGATGTGGTGAATGTGTTTAACATTATTCTTTTGACGTTTGCGCTGCAAAAGTGAAAACGCCTCGATAGCATACCTGCTTTAACGGATATCGCTCTTCTTTGTCTCTCCATATCCTCAATGCCCTTCAGATCGTCTATGATAGTGCTATACAAGGGCTAGGAGTACTCTATATTATAACTATAAAATGTCTGGTACCTCGTTAAAACATATTTCACTAATGAAGGATTTAGGAATCACTTTTGACACACGCCTGACATTCCGTTCTCATATCGATTCAGTGTGCAACTCTGCGATGCGAATGCTAGGCTTTGTAATCTGCAACGCAAAATCTTTTTCCAACACAGCAGTCATAAAAATGCTCTACTTCACTCTGGTTCGCAGCATTCTCGAGAGTGGATCAGTAATATGGGGACCCGAAGATGCCCTCTACTCAAATGATGTAGAAAAGGTGCAAAAAAAGTTCATGCGGTACTTGTACATGCGAGAGTTTGGGTACTACCCTTTGTTGTATCCCTCAGATTTCCTCGCGGGAATGCTGGGACTAAATCGTTTAGACGTAAGGAGAAAAATTGCAATGGTGTTAGTAGCACACAAGCTGCTAAACGGGTACATTTGCAATCCTGATGTTCTGGAAAAGATGTCACTCTATGTCCCTGATAACTTCTCCAGAGCGAGACGACACAGGCTGTTTATTTTTCTCAGAGGCAGGACCAACCTACCAATGATCATGCCTCTGGGGAGAATGAACTCACTATTAAACCTTTCTTCTGAAATTGATATTTTTCAATGGAATCACAATCATTTCAAGAGCGAAATAAAAGTATTCTTTAGCACCTGTCATTATGAATGTACCTATATTATTAATGTATTACGCTATTAACTACAAATTGGAAAATGTAATTGGATATATATGTTAACTGTTAATTTAAAATTCAAAACTCTGATAAGTGTGTAACACATATTGTTAACAAACTATAATGTAATGTACCTTTGTCATTGGAATATTTCTGTAAATGTACATTTAAAATAAAATAAATAAATAAATAAATAATATGTCGCAAGTATTTGACGCTACGAACGACGTCCATTTTCCTTCCAAGTAGCCATGCTGGGGTGTTTGAATGATTTTTTTTTACATTTGAAAATCATAACGATTGATTTGGACATATTATATGCAAGGTTGTGGTTTTTTTCAAAATCTTCACATTTAGACATACTCCTTGAACATAGCAACCTATTTGCACAAAGTCCTTGTCACTTTATTCAAAGTCCTTTTCACAGACCCTCATATCTAGGATGAACGAAGTATGTGTGAATAATGATCTAATGATGAATGTAAGTAAGTCTAAAGACATGGTGTTTTAAAGAGAGAGTACGAAAACAGTGTGCAATATAGTTATGAATGATGAATACTTTGAGCAGGTCGACGAGTTTGTATATTTGGGAAGTATGTTTACGAGAGATGGAAAGACTGGTGGGGATATTGAAAGAAGGGTGAATGCAGGAAACTCCATTAACTGGGGTCTAAACGCGGTTGGCGCTAAGAAAAAAACCTTGATGTATGGCAGTGAGGCATGCAATTGGTAGAGGAAGAATGAAAGTAAACTGAATGTCGTGAAAATGAGTTCTCTGAGGCGAATGTGTATAAAAACCATGTATGATCGTGTGAAAAATATTGAGATCCGTAAAGAATTATAAATAAGATTAAGAAAGGGATGCTTAGATGGTTTGGGCATGTAGAGCAAATTAACGAAGGAAAGAGTGTAAGAAGAATATATAACGCGATTGTGAATAGAAGAAGAAGCCGGGGACGCCCAAGGAAGACATGACACGATCAAGTGAATCAAATACTTGAGTCGGGCCATGTCAGAAGTCAGAATAATGGAAGATAATGTATGAGACAATGTATAAATGTGAATGGAGCAAGAAGTGTATTCCAAGATCGAGTTGTTTGGCGGTCCGTCCTTTTTGCCTACCCCTCGTTTAAAATATGGTTATCTATAAATTTGTGATTAACACTTCACGCATTTGTCTTCTTTCCATGCTTCTAAAGAAAAGAAGAAAAAATTGTTTTCCACACATGCTCGTAGAATTACGTTAATAAAAACAATTTACACATCCAGACAAAACCGTTCGTGTAACCATTATCTTAAGTTTCTCCAAAGGCAAGGAAGCTGATTGAATAGCTCGGGGTGTACCCCTGAAAGCCACCCTCCACAGCCGAAATTCGTCACTTGTTGTGGATATATTTCAAGGGTAGTTAGGCCTCCTCCCCCAGTATATTCAACACGGGAGGGCGGAATGGGAGGTACACAATCGCTCGGAATGATACGATTAAATGTATTAGGGAGGGGAAAGTTTTTCGGGAGGTGTTACGTAGTACACCATTCTGAGGATTTATATGTGCGGTAATGTCTCTTGTTATGGTACTCTTATTTTAGAAATACTTTTAGCAAATTACATTAGATTACTGAGAGTTTTTGCTGTAAGTGAATACTGCAGATAATTGTAAAACTTTAAAAAGTGCTACATTTGTATAGCTGTGTGATAGGGAAAGCAAGAGCATCAGTCACTTTCGCCTATCTAACTAAGCGACCTTTTTTGACAGTAACTCCACACAGGAGGCCTTAAGCTAAATAATTTATATCTTTGAGGATGCTGTATGGAGGGTCCTTTATAGGATAGGAAGTAGTGAACTTGAGCCTTGAATAATAATAATAATAATAGTTGGATGACTTGTATAGCGCCGTTTTTGTGAGAAATCACCTCAAGGGCGCTGTACAAATATTTCTTAACTAATTATGTACAAACAGATACAGAAAAACATACTTACCTGGCAGGTCGCTTCAGATGAAGACAGTTTTAGAAAAATTTAATTATAGAGATGATAGTTTTACATGGTTATTTGTTTCTCCTTTTCTATTGATGTTACATTTATTAGATGATTGGTGGCACAAGAAGAGTTGGTATTTATTGAATTATTGGTATTAATTTTTAAGACTGGAAAGTATTCATAAAATGAATTTTAGGACTCGAAAATATCTATAAAATTACCTTGAAAAGCGTAAGAAGCTTTTAATAAATATTAACGTTTTTTTTATTTTTTTTATTTTGCACTTTGGTTGTTTACAGTGTTGCGGCTGTGGACGCATTGCGCACCGATGCGTGATAATTAATTATATATAAGAGACCTATGTTGTAGGATGGAGGACACACAGAGGCCGGCAGATCATTCCACAGCCGAAATGTTGAATACAAGAACGAGTCGTAGAAGCGACCCGTTCTCATGTGACAAATATCAACCGTTGGCAAATGTTGGGCGCGCGATTGGCGTGTTTCCCGACTGTGCACCGGTGCCGAAGGGATCAATGATGCTAGTTCCTCAGAGCATCTTCCGTTAAAATACCGGTAGAACAATGACAGCATTCCCACCTGACGTATGTTACTGCTAAGTTTTAATTGCCCGTTTTAGATTTCATCAACGTGGCTAAGCGTAATTTACATTCAGCGGTACCTACACAAAAAGTGAAAAGATCAGAAAGCAATTTTGTTTACGCTTCGTACCAGAATGACACAACATCCGGTTAGTTTATCAAAGATAAAACTAATAAGCTAAAAGAAATGTGTAATAAAATATATAGACAATATTGAAAAAATATTGAAAACCTTCTACCAAGTAAAATATAATAACATGGTTTAGATTGCCGTGGTAAGTAAAAATACAGTATCTTCCTTGAGACTCTCAAGGAAGATACTGTGTTTTTACAACGACAGAATAAATAAAGTAATTTTTAATAATAACATTAATTTAAAAAACCTTCCACTAACGTTTAATGTTTACCTGATAGTTTGTTTTGAATATGGCTGAAAGCGTAAAATGCAAGGGCTTGTATACTCGTATATTCAAGTGTCAAAATTTGGTGCCATAAAATTTCTACCATCTGAATTTATTCCCAATCCACATAAATACGTACTTATCCACTTCAAACGAATATAAATGTGCGAATGCGGTTAAAAATTTACATGCCTCCCTATCAATCTAGTTCACGAACATAAAAATCCACTTTTACCCATTTTATAACGATCTCGAATATTGCATTTTATTTGCAAAATTGGTTATGAAATACGCCTAGGGGAGATGTCTCATACGCTGTAGCTGAAAGAAGTAATTGAATTTGAATAAATAATATTCTTTTGGTAACTAAATGACGGATTAAAAAAAATTGAAAAAATTCGAATGTTGGAAATATACTTCCAGTGGCAACCTAATGAAAGGTAATTATAACAACAAAAATCTTGGCACACAAGGTCACACTTGAGGTAATTCGTTGGAAGAATTGTTCATTTGTGGAACGAGCTGCCGACGTGCGTCATTCCTCGTAAATATATCAAAACCTTATGACTCGGTTGGGCGATCGTGTAGTCGGGACATTAGATTAATAAATTATTTTTTCCCTTTTCAGCCATCCTTACCACATCGCCAAGCATTTTCATAAGGATTACTTGAGAGCTGTCTCAAAAAAGTCTACTGAAATCAGTCCTCCATCAATTGTATATCATTTTCACCCTTATAACAAACCCTTCTACTAAAGTACACGCCCTGGTCAGTCAACTCTGATCCGTTAAATAGACTAGTTAAAATCTTTCGTAGCTAAAGAAACTATTCAATTCTGAACTTCCGATCGGTTTGAGGTCATCGATATTATCATTCTTTGTTGTTCATATTTAATGCACTTTGTTAGAGTGTGTTCGATAAAAACTTTTTAAGCTTTTTAAGGTAATTTTATAAATATTATCCACTCCAAAAAATTATAAATATTCAAACAAATACCGACTCTTCTTGTCCCACCAATTTTCTAATAAATGTAACACCAATAGAAATGGAGGATAAAATAGTAACTGTAAAAATCATGTCTTCTCTCAGCTTAAATTTTCTAATAAACCTTTGTTCATCTGAAGCGACCTGCCAGGTAAGTACGTCTTTCTGTATCTGTTTGTACATAATTAGATAAAGAATATGTAATATTTGTACAGCGCCCCTGAGGTGATTTTTCACAAAAACGGCACTATAGAAATCATCCGATTACTATTACTATTTCAATTATTGTAGAATCAGAGAGGCCTATCAAACACGATGTTCTTCTCAACGGTGCATGTCTGGACCTTAATCTAAAAACGATTCTCTTTTCTGACGTGTTCAGACTAACTTCAATGAACCATGTTGGTTTAAGAGGTCCGTTTTGGAGCTTCATATACCATTCACCCTTATTGGCAGACAAAGTTTCAATATAATCGTTCCACATAGCACCTTTCACATACCATTTATTTTTTTAAAGTAATCTTTAGCATCTGGCATCCACTCATATTTATTTCCATTTATACACGCTTCGTTTGCTAACAAATCCGCATCTTCTTTCCCATGTATTCCTACATTAGATGAAATGCACTGCAACCTTATGGAAATATCTTTCTGTTTTAAGCGGGTTATTTTCTTTTTCCTTCGAAATCTTTTTAATATTTTAACAAGGATTATAACGACCTGCGTTTCGTTTGAGGTCGGAAATCGATTTTGATAAAATTAGATAATTTTAATAACATCATTTATTAGAAGACCTATAAGAACAAATGCGTAGCACCCTCGATGTCATTGATTTACCACACGACGCTATAAAAGTAGATTTTTTTTAAAATTATTTCTTCAGTAAATACAAAATCACTTTATGATGTCAATTATTAATAAAGTGAATAAGAAATATTTAATGAATGAATTAAAAATTACTTTGTATTCACCACTTCCATTATTTTTCCATTCCTGATGAGGAAAGCATCGCTTTCGAAACATGTTGATATGTTTATAGTAATAAAGCGGTGATGTAAAAGTAATTTTTAATTACTTTATTAATAATGACGCCACAAAGTGAACACCAATATATTTTCAGAAATTATAGAAAATATTTTGTTTAAACCACTATTTATTATTTAAACATCAAGATGTTTCGGAAGCTTCCCTCATCAGGATACACATTATACTGATAAATATTGGCAAGGACAGACAAACAATAAACATAGAAACGTAATAACGTAAGAATAGACAAATTGCTAACGTAAACAAAAATGAGTGTTAAAATAGGTAAGTAATTAATTAAAAAATGTAAAAAAAATTATGAAATATCAAAATTATAAATTTATGTTAGAAATTATTATAATTTTTTTTATGAACAAATCAAGGAAAACAAAAAGCATAAAAAAATAGTAATAATAATATTATTCTAAATATGAGTATTAACGTGTTCCAAATATAATTATTAAGGTATTCTAAATACAAGTATTTTGTTTCCTGAAGAGAGAAGGTTTTCTTCCGAAAGATTTGATGTTTATAATAATAATAATAATCGGACCTTTTCTATAGCGCCGCTTTTGTGAGAAATCACCTCAGGGGCGCTGTACAAATATTACTTCCTATTCTTATATTACGTCTATTCTACGAATTTTTTTTTTCTTTTAGGACAGGCTATTATTACACATTATTTATAGACCATATAAAGAGATGCAGTTAAATTATCAAAACTAAATTTAATGTTAAACTGAAAAAAAAAAAAAAGCTAACTGCACTTATTCCTTACTATATATATTAAGACGCTAATACAAATGATAGAGTGATTGTTTCCATTATATTCAAGAATGTATTTAAGCTAAGACAAAGAATTATTATCGATATTTTTTAGGATAAATAACACAGAATATTCTTAAAAGGGTGGAGCGGCGGGGGAGGATGGTGGCCGGTGGGGGTGATCCATACGGCCCTCAAAATCTTCTTTGTCTTGGTGACGCCCCGGGAGGCATGACGGGATGGTTGGTGTTGGTCTGCACGTACGCCATGCGCTTGTCAGCCGGCTTCAGGATCCGGAAGGAGCACTTCAGCGTGTCGTCCACTGACATCATTGCTCCTGCATTATCGAATTCCCCGCAGTATCAGTTGCTTCTTGGCAAAGAACTCATACCCGTCCTCTACCACCTGATGCACCCGGCAGATCAGGTCAAAGTCGTGCTTGTTGAGGAACTTGGCCACTATCTCAATGACGAAGGTAACGGCTCGTTCTCGCCCCAGCTGGCGGTGTCCTTGTTGGGGTCCCAGCAGCCCACTTCCCGGTTGTATACAATATTTTTTACAACCACCGTAGCCCGAATACCCGGAATCGCCGTTTCTATTAACTTTTGGCACTTCACTAGTACATGTGGTGACGACCGACCGCCAGATGTGACCGATGCCCGATGCGTTAATTCGGAAGAACGAAGCAGATTTCAACTCAAAATATTTGAAATATTTGGGTTTTTGTTATAAAGTTGATTTAATCTCGAAACGATTACACACTAAAATTATGTAATTTTTATAAATGTAACCTAAAAATTATTTCGGTTATTTTATGCTATTTTTACACCGAAAAAATTAATAACTTCCCAATATTTCCAAGATAAATCAGGAGCGACTATAAAACGCAGCCCGCAGCCACGGGGGCGCCTAGACTATATATTAAATGGTGGTTTAAACAAAAAAAACCTCTTCATTTTCTTTATTATTATGTTCATTAATATTACTACCTTATCAGTTATTCCGTAATTGGCAACCATACTGTTAAGTCCCAATGTAAACTAAACCACATACCTACCCAGAACTTGTCTTTCACAATCAAGAGCATATTTCTCTATTTTACCATACAATCAACAAGTTTAGGAAAACCAGAACCAGTTGCGATCATTATTTGTGAAAAATGTCATATCCCACCCAGGGATATAGCGCTGTGATGGTTAAAGCAAAAGACTGAGAATAGTAGAAGTGGCTTTAAGATACTTTAATCTATCAGTGGATAGTAGCGATGATTCGTTCATGACAGCCGTTCATTTGTGCCGGCTCATTTTGATGAGCCGTGAGCGTACGACTCCTGGTAAACCGTACCACGGCTCAATTGAACTGTGACTCTTTTTGACAAAACTTGGAACCACTTAAGAAAGATTGTTTATTTATCTAAAAATATAAACATACCTCAAATATTCGATAGTATTCTTACGCATTTCTACGACGACACACTAAATAAAGTCCTTTGTTCTAATTTCTTCATATAAAATCATCGTATACGTGTCTAATTTCTACAAGGCTACATTATTCGCATGACCGTAGATTTACAATTAATATTTGGCACCATGACGCATCTTAAAGCAGTTATTTATAAGGGTTCTCACACTCGTGTGTAGAGATATGGATAATTACCACATTTACACGTGTGTAGGCACTGTACAGTACGTGAACTGCGTCTGATAGTCTGCCATCTATCTGTACGTTATGGACCTACACCTACTCGTATATGCTGGGAGCTAGGAGTCGTAGGAGCTGGTAGTCGTATGAACTGGGGTATGAGCTCATGAACTGGGAGTCGGGTCTTAATATGTGTTGGCGTTTAAATGATCCGTCATTCAATTGAGTCGTACGAAAATGTTGAGCTAATGCCGTGACTCCAGCTCTTAACAAAATGAGTAATGGACACGTAGACAGTGGTTAATGATTATGACCATGTTTAATTAAGAAAACACTTTACTCCATTACAAATTTCGTTATTCCTGGTTAATTTCATAGAAAAGCTAGTTACTTTTAAATAAGGCGGTGACAGACTCTGCTTGAATACGGAATATTTTTAGAAGTATATACGTATTGCCAGTTGGCCGGGCAGTCTTTATGAATAATTATTATCTTCCTCCACGGATTACACTTTGCTCGGGGAAGAGATTTATCTCCGGTGCAATCTGTTGCAGATGCTACGGGAAAAATAATACAGAGGGAAACTATTTAATAATCTGCTGCTCGGGATGATTTATTTTATTTTCCCTGTCATAACACAGTGAAGACTGACAGGAAAGCGAAGATTTCTTCGGAATCAACCTTTGTAAATGCATTGAAACCATTCAAATAGAAAACTGCTCTGTGCATTTCGTAATAATAATTTTATTGTATGACCATCATCCCATCAGAACTCACATACGAATACACTATGTTTTTAATGCCCTGATTTTAATGTGTCTGAAACAATTGAGCTCGAGAGATATTATAATTCACGCATTCAAAAACCAGGATAACCAGGATTGACAAGATCCTCATTATAGCATATATTCCACTAACCTACTACTAAAATAACTTTTGGACAAAAAAATTTGCAATATTTCTCTATAAAAGTATTTAACATCCTCCCTCTAGCAATAAAAACCATTACTAATTTAACCCACTTCAAAAAAAGTATTAAGATGGATTAAGGACACGAGAAGGAAGAATAATAGATATGATGTTGCAACCGAACAGAGTTTAACGGTCACGATATGTCTTCTTCTAAATAAACTCCGGCAGTTCTCCCGAAGCTGCAGACTCCCGCTCTTACCAGCAAATAGCTGGAAACCCTACCACGGACTGTCCAACCGTGAAGTGCCTACTTGTAGGATTAGGATCCTGTCCCATCTCCGTGAAGGAAAGTCATCTCGAAGCGGAATTAACATACTCGTAGTGCCGTGCACAGAAGTAAATTGTGCAGAATGTGCGGGAACTACTCGTAGTATCTTCCCTGCATTCAGTGCCGTTGTTCATGTATTTGCACAATTTATCCCAGTGAATTAGACACTCCATAGTATTTAGATAAATTTAACTCAGTGAATTGGACACTCCATAGTATTTAGATAAATTTAACTCAGTGTATTGGACACTCCATAGTATTTAGATTAACCATACCTAGTAAATATTGTATGAACAATTGTAAAATAAAAACAATGTATTACAACGAATTGTTTCCCTGAGCCCTATTGATACCCCCGCTACAAAAACAATTAATACATAATTTGTTAGAAAGTCCATGCCTCTTGGAGGCTCTAAGTTATTTGTACCAAACAACTACCGCCTAGGGCTGCTCCGCGATTTGCTATGCCTACCATATGGCAGAAGAAACGTGTTGGATCACCACAGCATAAATAAAATATATATTGATGTATTTAACAATAACCTTGAAGGTTTCAAGAGACGTGCAAATATGTCTCTTATTTTATGTCATTCTGATTGACTTTTATGTTGAAGTGAATTTTTTATTACTCTTTTTGTTACTCTTGTGTATGGTAAATGGACGCAATCTTTAAACACGAAAAAAGGTGATAAACTTTAGTTTTTACAGTGGCTTAGTCGGTACCAATACCAACGATTAACCGGGGCGTAAACATCTTACAAGAAAGACGGAGTTTTATTGTGAACGCACCTGTACAAAATGATTATTTTCCGAAAATAACCTTGCTACCGGATCGCGAGAACAATGCAACATGTTTTTAAGACGTTTTTTTAGTTGTTTTTATATCCGACGGATACCAGGCGCATTATCTCGTGAACCAAAGCGACAAACACTTTACCTCAAGGTTACCACGGCTAGACCCGTGCTTACTACTTCATATTAATACAATACAGAGGATTTGAACAAAAAAATGCAATACTCGAATGTGATAATGAAAATATCCGGCAAGTTTTATTTAAAAAAATTTTTACAGTGAGTACTGCATAAGAGTTCCAGCTGCTTCTATCCGTCTGGAGCCAGTGAGACTATGGCATCCCCAATTGGGGTATTCTGTAAGGCTGGTGGCAGTGGGGAGGGGAAGGAGATGGGGAGAGGAAGATGGACCTGGCTATTCAGATCTGGTCACCTAATACGGCTTAAGCCATTTCAAGCAACGTTTCGATTCTGCATGGTGGTCTTTCACCAGGGCGATACTGAAAATATTTACCACTGGAACGTGCCGCAATATACTATATGTTATTTTTAATAAATAATTTGTGAAATAATACAAATTATTGAAATAGAATTTACTTGCGCATGCCGGGATTTGAGAACCCCCGACCTCCGGATTCGTAGCGGAGAATCGTAACTACTCAACCACACAGGAGGCCCCGAGGAAAATATTTTCCCTAAGTACCTATGTCATCTTTGGGGATGTTGTGTGGAGGACAATTTTAAGGAAAGGACGTAGAAGTCTGTGAAGGAAAAAAGTATGAGGGGTGGGTAGGAATCTGGGAGTCAGTGTGTCCAGAAGTGACGGACGTATTAATCCATCCCTCCTACTGTGATGCAAGGCGATACGCTGGAGAGGTCACATTTTCCCTCAACAGGCCTCTCTCGATCTGGCCTGCAAACGTTGGACAGATGCATCTGCCGCCAAGTTCTACACAAACCTCACTCCATTAACTCGAACACCCCTATAAGTGACCTGCCGTAGGGAACCACCTAGGGTGACCTATGGCAAAGGTGTTGGTATTCCCGTGGCGGCGTTACCAATACCTGTCTCCCTAATCTCAACGTGATTATTGATTATTTTTTCATCTGATACCACCGCATTAGAGTTCCTACTTAAGGAGCCAGTAGAACTATGGTATTCCCTGTTAGGAATACTTGTGATATTAAAAGAAGTAGTGAAGGGGAAGGAGAAGGAAAATATGGTGGTTTAGATATACCTAGCTATTCAGATCTGAACACTAAACATGGCCCATATTAAGCAAGTTTTCCAATCTGTAATCTTTAACTTGAGCAGCGTGTATTCGGTTTCGTAGTTCGTATTCCCCAATTCAAGGAATTTTGAAATGTATTCCGTATTCAGTAGTGACATCGTTGTCACGAAATGTCTGGGCCGTCGATATCAGTAGTCTGTCGGTACTAGGTCCGCAGGGCGTAAGTTTCTTGCGAGTCATTGCGAGACACTAGTCAGAAGTTCCCAATTCATTTCCTCAATTCCCGCGGAAATTCCGTTCGTGTTAGTCCCAGCGCGGCCAAGCCATCAGTTTCACTAGTCGGGTGGGAATATCCGAAATAATCAGTACTCGGTAGGGAGCATCTTTGTTTGTCCCGTAAAAAACGAAAACATTATTTATTACATTGAGGTGTATATATTTTTAACGTTTTAATTATTGTCGAGTTGAGTATGATTGTTATTTTTGTTGTCATTTATTTTTTTAATATGCTATCTCCAACACTAGCGCAATTTACCATGCCAAAAAATCCCCCGTTTTCGTTTATTTATTATATTTTTTTAAATATAGATTTTTTTTCATGAATTAAAGGATTGATTTAAATGAATAAATTCACATGACTAGGTGAATCAGACTGAAACCATTCACTATATGTACGAGTATATTCCCATGTCTAATTGGGTGTATTGACGACACGTCACGTGCTTCAACAAACACACCTGAGTTGGCTGCTTTAGATATGATATCTCACCATAAATGTAAATGATATCCTTGAATAGGACTCCTTGTACCCCGGGTCCGATAGGGAGTCGGCAAACTTTCCTCAAAGCATAAAACTTTATGAAAACAACGCAAGTTCACAAACAATTTAATAACTTGCTCTCCTATAGGATAACTTGCTCTCTTATTTACAAATACCGTTCAATCATAAGTATTTTTGGAAGTGTTTAAATACTTTTGAAGACTTTCTTATAAATTTGAGGGCGTTTGAGTCTCAAAAAACTTTGTTATTATTTTTTGTTTGTTTATTATGCCTATGTTCTTTTTCAAAGGGATTTCATTTGCCCTTCACAAACTTCCGTAACATTTTATCCTTCTCCTCAATATGAAAACAATATTAAAAGTATCATATTCTTCTGAAGCACGAAGAAAAGAAGATCCACTCCATTCAAATTCCTCTATGATGATTACTGAGTTATCAACGACACCACGATTATACGCAAGTCTTCATTTGAAAAACGAGTTCTTTCCTCGTTTCTGACACTAGTTGGTGTAATTTTCTACTCTTGACCAGTGGCGCTATAGCACCATCTTTTTGAGAAATCCGTGAGGCCGAAGGAACTGAGGAAGGAGAAACGACGGAGAAATGAAAGAAAAACGATTTAAAAAACTATTCTTTTATCTACATTTTAGAAAAGAAACAATACAATTCAAAATGAAAAAAAACTAAGAAGAAACGAAGGATAAACTAAAGAGAAACAAAAGAGAAACTATGGAGAAACTATGGACAAACTATGGAGAAACTATGGAGAAACTATGGAAAAACTAAGGAGAAACTATGAAGAAACTATGGAGAAACTATGGAGAAACTATGGAGAAACTATGGAGAAACTAATGAGAAAAAAAGGAGAAAGGAAAGAGAAACGAAGGAGAAATGAAAGGAAATACTTGGCACTTCAGAATAACTGATTGACTTCTTGTCTTCCTATCGTTAAAAAGCGACAATGTGCATAGCATCCCTAAAGACGATGTACCAGACGTGTCCTGGCACACATGCGAACTGTAGAGGCCTGCTGATCCCAATCTACGAAGCGGTCTGGAGGGGAGGGGGTGGCGACCTATCGTTCCCTTTTGCAAGAGGGAACGACGACGATTTTTGTATCACTTTGCCTTTTGCACAAAAATCCTTTTTTTGCAGAAACTCCTGCGGCTGTACAAATCAGTTTGCACAATACACACTTTAGTGCAAACTCGGATTCTGCTATGCGTGCCTTATCCGTGGTCATTAAATGGTCTGGTTCCGTGAGTGTTGGTCGTCCGGGGGATGGTCCAAGAGTCAGCAGGGGGTCAAAGAAGAAGAAGGCAGGTCGGTTTCAGGTAGAGCGAGGTAGAGCAGAGGTGATATCGGTTCGAGCGTCGCTGGATGACTGCCGATTTTTCCGTTATCGGCATGTATTCAAATACCACCTAGGCGCTACGCCGGGCGGCCTAGTTGGCATCTCAAGGCGCTATAGACACAAAAATCTGCATCGAGTAGCGCCGTGAGATTTACTCGATATCACCGTCTCCCTCCCACCGCGTCATCTTTATTCATTCAAACTTATGAGTGGTCTGGGGGAACATGCTCATCCCCAGACCACCCGACATATACAAAAATATCGGGAATCGGGCCTGTGTGAACAACATTTATTTTCCACACGACCCGATTCCCTTACAAGTTACGATTATTCACAAAATACAAAAATGGGCGGCAAAGCGTCCGATACAGACGACGACGTGTTTCTCGCACAAAATATTTATATAATAGCGTGTTTTTAATTAATTCGATTAATCTTAATGGAACATAATTATAAAGGATTGTTGGATGTCTGTCTCACTGGAAAATACCTGTGTCGAAACAGACGTAAGTTGCTTCGCTCGTTCCATTTTTCATACCCAAAGATATTAGTTTTATCTCCATAACTGTTCAAAATGTCTGGAGATGTCTTCTTGAAACCCTCTCACAGTAACCACATATTGTACGCATTCCTCAGACTGTGTACCACTGCCTAATGCACAATATAATTGCATACAACATCTCAGTAAATGCACTCTGCCCACCGGGTATCGAGGTATCGAGGTACCAGGGTACCAGCGGCATAACGAGGTGTGTACTGCATACAATTAACACAAGGCGACTCCGAGGCGCCTGTCTACGCATTTTTATATAGAATTCGTCTGGACAAGAAGGTTTTCTTTTCTTGTCTGTAAAGATTTGCATTCCCCCGGAGAGATTTAAAAATATAATATAAACGTATAAATTTATTTTGAACCACTTCAATTTTATATAATAATTTCGACCGGTTTCGGAAGTACCCTTCCCTCGTCGGGAATATATTAAAACTAAACAACGACATAAAATAATGACAGATATGTTAAATCTAAAAAAATATATACATTACTGCCTATCTCTAAAGTAAATTAAATGCTTTTATGGAATGAATTTACAAGTTGGAGCAATTTGGAATATAAACCATCGTTTTGCTGGTAGAAACACTCGTTATATTTCAAATATATTATTTCCTATTATGATATACTATAACGACTGTGTCTACCAACAAAATTAGGGTTTACCCATGGGTGCTCCAACTAGCCCATTATTGGCAGATATTTTGTGGATAATTTGTAAAATATTTAAAAAAAATTGTAATTCATCATTTTTAAATAGTGTTCTTAGTTGGAAAAGGTTGGACGGGAATAGAGCGACAATTTACAAAATTCCTTCAACTTATAAATTAATGTATCAATAGTAATGTATCAATTGTCCTAAGGATAAGTGGAATCCATCAGCATATGAAAAGACGTTGTTGTTTTGGGTTCAAATCCCGGCGTGCGCATGTAAATTTTATTTAATTAATTTGTGTCATTTCACAATTAATTCATTTAAAATAATAGTGTATTTGCGCGCGTTCCAGAGTGGAAGATACTCTCAGTATCGCCCTGGTGAAAGACCACCATTCAGAATTGAAACGTTGCCTGAAATGGCTTTTAGCCGTGTTTGGTGACCAGATCTGAATAGCCAGGTATTTCCCTATTTTCCCTACGTTCCTCTTCCCCTTCTCCTTCCCCTCCCCAATACCTTCTGCCTCACAACATTCCCCAATCGGGAATTCAATAGTCTCACTGCCTCCAGACAGTTGGGACTTTTATGCGGTATTCATATAAAAATAAAAATAAAATGTTCTTCTGAAACATACAACAGATAATATGCTTTCTAATTATGATACACGCAATTTAACTAAAGTGATATTATTTCTTTTTCAGTGGTCTTTTCGTACAGTATGTTTTCAAACAAATAAATCCCAAAAGAACTTACGTGAATCTCCGTAAATATGAAAATTTATTTCATCATTATTTCTCTGAAAAAAAAATTGGATTTCAGACTGCGATTTAGACTTTCGAAATTATTCATTCATTCAATTGAGAGCGTCACGACAGAAGAAGAAAGAATTAAAGCGCCTTTGTTTTGTCAGAAAATAATCGGAGAGAAAACTTTGCCAAGATTTGTCCCAAGTTTGTGGAACGCTTTTCACTTTCAGATAATATTCCAGTCTTGTAACGTCTTGGCTGTTCAGGATTATAAGAAGCCAAATAACAAAATAACTTCATAAATAAATTGACAGTGACTATAATACTATTTTGGCATGTAGAGCGGATGGAAGCCAGGGTGTCAGGAGCGCATATAATGCTAAAATGAATAAGAGAGAAGTCGGAAACACTCGAGGAAGATATATATTTTTTTTTTACAGTAACTCCACACAGGAGACCAAGGAGGAAATAATTTCCCTCAAGGCCTATATCATCTTTGGGGATGCTGTGTGGAGGATCTTTTAGAGGATAGGAAGGAGTGAACTTGGGTCTTGAAGAGACCCATGTTATAGGATGGAGGAAACACAGAGGCCGGCAGATCATTCCACAGCCGAGCCGTTGAACACAAGAACGAGTCGTAGAAGCGACCCGTTCTCATGAGACAAATGTCAACCGTGTGCAAATGTTGGGCGCGCGTTTGGCGTGTTTCCCGACTATGCACCGGTGCCGAAGGGATCAATGACGCTAGTTCCTCGGCACAATAATGTGAATCAAATACGTAACCGATTTGGGTTATATCAAGAATCGAAACAACGGAAGAGTACAAATGATACGATGCATGATTATATTGATTATGAATAAAAAATACAGTTATGATAAATACACATAAGTATTTTTTTTCCAATAGATTTATAATTACCATGTGGCGTCATTATTAATAAATTAATAAGAATTATTTGTTTACACTACTCCTTTTAATAAATATATATCACCATGTTTCGAAAGCGAAGCTTTCCTCGTCGGGATAGACGGAATACTAAAAGATGATAATGACAAGTATAAACAAATGATGCACGTGGAAAATAATCATATAAGAATAGACTAAATATTAACAAAAATTAAAAATAAGTGATGAAAGTAAGTAATTAATAAAAAATGCAAAAAAAAATATTGAAAACAAAACATTGACGGCCTCCATGGTCGAGGGGAAAGGCTCTCGACTACGAATCCGAAGGTCGCGGGTTCAAATCCCGGCGTGCGCAAGTAAATTTTATTTAATTAATTTGTGTTGTTTCGCAATTAATTAAATAATATATAGTATATTTGCGCACGTTCCAGAGTGGAAGATACTCTCAGTATCGCCCTGGTGAAAGACCACCATTCAGAATTGAAACGATGCTTGAAATGGCTTTTAGCCGTGTTTGGTGACCAGATCTGAATATCCAGGTATTTCCCCACCTTCCTCTTCCTCTTCTCCTTCCCCTCACCAATACCTCCAGCCTCACAACATTCCCCAAATGGAAATACCATAGTCTCACTGGCTCCAGACGGTTGGGAGCAGTTGGGACTCTTGTGCGGTATTCATATAAAAAAAAATAAAAAAAAATTATTATAAAATATTTAATAATTAAACTGCATTATAAATTTTAAAAAAGAAATAATTTTTATTTTTAGTGTAAATAAAATATATAAAATAACAAGGCGTTTGTAAAATCAGTGCGATAAACAAAGTAATTCTTATTATTTGAATAAATTTATTTATTTTATTAGTTAATAGTTAACCCTCTCATAAGATTTGCCCTAATTTAGGGATAACTATCACTTTACGCATTTGAAACTATCCTCGATCGATGGCAGTATTTTAATAAATAGGTGGTTAATATAAAAATAAAACTGTATTTCACCTGATGACCATTATTAGATGAGTAATCTAACATACGGTTTACCTTTTTTTATTATTCCTTGAAAAATTGCAAGTTTGAAAGAACTTTTGTTGATATTTTTTGCTAATAAATAAATCGTCTGTTCAAATAATACTATAACAATGTAGGTTATTGAAGTATAGTATAAAATACCCATCTAAATATTTAATTTTTTTTCTAATACTGTAATTGACGCGAGACCTCATAAAAGGAAAATACTTTATTTACCTAAATCATGGTCATTTTTTTAATTATTTTTTTTGAGCTTTTAAAACAATGTAATAAATATCTTAATCATTGACCTAATTGACAGCCCTTCCATCCTCGCCACAGTTAAATTAAATCTACCGACGAGGAACACAAGACCAAATGTAACATTTTTCTGCGACACTTACACAACCAATAGGATGCATGATCTGGGCAACAAGTTTGGAGTTATTGTGGGTACATTTGCTGAGTCCCATTTATATCTAGTAAAGCGTCATCTATACTATACCAGCACTTGAACGAATCCTACAATTAATTGTTGTAACGTGGATAATGTAGTTATAATGATTTGTTTTATAATATTGTTTCAATTTTCTATTTTTGTTACAATTAAACTTTTTTTTTAAATTGTACCATACTCTATGGTTTAAAATTTCTGTATGTTTGATAGCTCATTATGTTGCTCTATGAATCATTGTGAAAGCGTAGATGGACGTATAATTTAATAAATAAATAACGTATCACGTTATAACAGTTTTAATCATTTTGAAATATTTTTGTATGGAAGTCGCTGAAAATATTCACTTTCTACGGAAGCACCTTCTCACAATATTAATACTTGCCCTCCTTTCAGCCTGCACCGTGAAGTGGCATTTTCTGATAGCGAATTAACGCTAGATTCACTGATTTGTACAATTGCCATGGAGAAACACAGCCTTTAAATACAAACACCCTGTGACAATTTTTTTCAGCTCAATAAGTACTTTTTATTATTTTCGCGTGTAATTTGTAAAACTTCACATTTATTTAAATTTTTTAAAACAATAAATAAATATTAACATTTAATAATTGACAGAAAAAGACACAGAAAATAAAACAAAGTGACGAATGCATTTGGGAATCGAATAAAAGGACCCCTGCTTTACCTGAATTACCACTCTAATCACTGATCTAATGAGACCTTATTAATTTCAATAATTTTTATCCATAACACATCTCAAATGAAGATTACTAATATCGTATCAATTTTTTTTATGTGAATACCGCACAAGAGTCCCAACTGCTCCCAATCGTCTGAAGCCAGTGAGACTATGGCATCCCCGATTGAGGAATGTTGTGAGGCTGAAGGTAGTGGGAAGGGGAAGGAGAAGGGTAAAAGGAAGGTTAGGAAATACCTGGCTATTCAGATCTGATCACCAAACACGGCTAAAAGACATTTCAAGAAACTTTTCAATTCTGAATGGTGGTCTTTCACTAGGGCGATACTGAGAGTATCTTCCACTCTGGAACGTGCGCAAATATAATATATATTATTTTTAATTAATTAATTGTGATACAACACAAATTAATTTTAAAAATTTTACATGCGCACGCCTTAATTCCAATACTCATCATTACCTCGGTGATAAAAGTACTAGTCCCAGTAAGACTGGTAAGTCTTGGATTCGATTCCCAGTTGCCACCGTCTCCTATTTATTTTCTGTGTATTTATTCCTTTTCGCATATCAATTAAATATTAATTCAATTTTTATCATTGAAGGTAATATTAACAAATCTGAAATGAAATGTGAAACAGAAAAGACACAAAAAATAAAAAAGGTAACGGTCACTTTTTGGACTCGAACCCAGTACCTCCCAGTCTATCTGGGACCAGCACCAGCAATTGAGCTAATGCCACCAGATTGTTCTCCGTCATCTTCATGGATATCAAACTTCAATTCAGGAACTGTTAATATCATCTTCCATTAATTCACAAGTGTCTTTTGGCTGCTTTCTACGTTAACCGCAAAATTCTACCCGAAGTTATTTGCAATCTAGATAGTCCCTCGAATATACCTATCTGATTTTTATTTTGTATGTAATATCCAACTCATATTTCATTTGCAATTTGTTAATATTATCTTCAATGGTAAAAAATAATGAATTTACTAAGTAAGAATAACTTTATTTAAACCACTATTTTTAATACATAAATATTTACATGTTTAAGAACCAAAGCTCCAATTCATCGGAATAAACAATTTACTAAAAATACTAACGAGTAATATTGAAAACCATGGAAAAAAAAAAAAACACATAAAGAAAATTAACAATAAATTATAAAAGTAGGAAAGTAATTAATTAAATGTGTAAAGATAATTGATTAAAAATAGTCATATCTTAAAATTATTTTCACTTTCATGACTATATTATTTATAATATAAATTTTAATAATAATAACTATCATAATTTTATTTTTTGTTGTTTGCTATTTTCTTGATTTTATTTATGATGATAATTTTTTTTTTAAATCTTTTTAAATTTCTTATAATAATTTTAAAAAAAAAATCTTTTTATATTTCTGATAATAATTTTTTATTTAATGCATATATATTTTTGTTCAATTAATGTTAGACAAATAAATTAATTGAAAATAAATTAATTACTTTTATTTTTATTTTTAATGTCATCTTTATCATGTTTATTAAATATTATTAATAATCTTTTTTTTTAAATAGTTAGCATTTAAATTTATTTTCACAATAATAATTACAATATAATTATTTTATATTTTATGCCTCGCTATTTTCTTGATTTTTAAAATATATTTAAAATTTAGTGTTTTGTAATTTTTTTAAATTTTATGGAGTTTTTAAGAATTTTGTAGAAATTCCTGTGTTGTAACCTTTTGTTAGTTTTTTTGTTGTTATTATATAAGATTACTCCAGCACAAATTTTCGAGTGAGGACCTTTTTGGGTATTTGTAATGTTTCCAGATGAAAAAAAAGTAAGAACCTACCTACGCCTATTCGCACTCAAAAATAATCTTCTTCGAGAACTATCCCGCATCTGCCTCCATTTTTAGCCCGTTATGAGCCCTGTGCAAATATTCAGCTTCATCCCCCAATAATGGGGTAGTTTGCTTAGCCTGTCTGCAAACCAGTGGTTATTTCGGTCGCCATTATACTCGAAGCCTTACAAACGATGCACCCCTTGGGAAGGTATCAATGGGTGAAATCAACGAATCCACCCAACCAACCCTTAGACTGAGGGGTTGTTCATAATATAATTCGCCTGATCGAGAAACGTCCCTTAGAATTTTTCCTGACGGTGGGTGGTGAAACAGCGGGTTGCTTTCTAATGAATGTTCTTTGAAAATAATAATATGGTTCTGAATAATGTCGTATTATTATTGAATCAACAACCATTTGGAAAAATAAATCTACGAAATGGCTTGTGGTTTCTTTGATTATTATTTTTTTTTTTAAATAAAACAATAACTTTGTTTACATCACTTTTATTTGTTATATACTTTTGCCGACCGGGTTTCGCTACTACCGTAGCTTCTTCGGGGCAGTATACTACTAAACTATGAACTAAGATACACATGTGTTATAGATTAATAGAAACGGGTGAGTGAATTCAATAGTACCCCCCTAATAATAATATAATAACGGCATTGGACCGACGCTACGTAGCTAACTGACTAACCATTGGAAGGGTTTTCCGCAAGTCAGAGAGGGAGGAACGCCATACTCGTGAACAAGGCTTCATCCGAATACGCCACTTCAGGGTTGGTAGAAGAACTATATTGTGGAGAACTGACCCCGCTCACTTTGAAGGTTTCTTTCCTAATGAAGTTTTGGTTACATAAAAAAATTTAAAAAACCACCAGCTGTTTTTGTTCGGTAGAATTTGATCAAATTGCATTACAGTTATATTCGCAATACTGTTGGTCCAATTAAGTGTAATTAATATATTAAATAACAAGTCACTTTGTTTTTAATACACTCTTATTTTATTTTTTAATTGTCGACTAGTTTCGATTCTGCCGAATCGTCTTCAGGACATAGAACATACTAATTAAATAACAAGAGTGTGCAGTATATATAGGGTGAAAATGGGGAAAGAGAGAAACAATATTAAGAGGGAGACAACAATATAACAATAAAATGAAAATAAAAACCTAAAATACCAAATACCTAATTAAAAGATAAAGAAAATAATTTAAGCCACTCTGGAATTTATAAACTCATATGTAATGATTAATGATTGTCCTTCCTTTTACATAGGTAAAACGTCATTTTAATGTTAGAATCAAAGAACACATACGATGTTTAAATAGTGTAGGTTTTTCGGAATTCGCGGAACATTTGATAAGCTCTAATCACTCTTTTGACCAAACTACGGCAATAAATATTCTACACAAAAATGGAATAGGCCTACGGCTAAATAACTTCGAAGCCCTTGAAATAAAAAAATCGGTAAAAAATAATAATAGCCATATACTAAATAACCAAAAAAATTTAACGTATAGTCCCATTTTAGACCTATTTCCGATCCCCTCCAACTCTCCCTCTCTTCAAACAAGCCACCACCGTAATTGACGTTCTGTTACCTTCTTTATCTTTCATGGTTTTTCGTACATGTAATTAGGTATTTGGTATTTTAGGTTTTTATTTTTCTTTTATTGTTATATTGTTGTCTCCCTCTTAACATTGTTTCTCTCTTTCCCCATTTTCACCCTATATATATACTGCACACTTTTGTCATTTAATTAGTATGTTCTTTGTCCTGAAGACGATTCGGCAGAATCGAAACTAGTCGACAAAAAGTGGATTAAAAACAAAGTGACTTGTTATTTAATACATCATGTCAATCATGTTATCCTCCACACAGAATCCCCAAAGATGATATAGGCCTTGAGGGAAATTATTTCCTCCTTGGTCTCCTGTGTGGAGTTACTGTAAAAAAAAATAATCCACAATGTGTTTGCTTATTCCTAAAATGTAATTTATATAATTCAAACCCCAGGGTGTAGAAAAGAATTACTACACCCTCTGCAAGGATACCAGGAAGACGATTCCGCGCTCCACCTCCATTCATTGATTTTCCATTTAACACTCTTCGCTATTGTACATCTACAAACTACCTATGTAAATTTAAATTAATTATATACTCGGTATTCCCATTGACAGCATTAATTATAATTACTTGATGAAAGAATTAAATTTACTAAATCTCACGGATCGAAGAATTATTTCCGACTTAATTCCCTGATTTAATTAACCTCGTTCAATTTTATATACCTATGAGAGCAACTCGTTCCAAAATTCCGTTTAAATGTAACAACACCAGGACTGAGCAATACAAACACTCGCTTGTACCTAGATTACATGAAGTTAGTAATAGATACGCTGATGTAGCCGATCTATTTAACTGCACGAAGGTTCTACTATAATACATTTTCAATCAAAATTAGTATAACTTAAGTTTACATTTATATGTACGCATATCTATTACTTTTATAACTTTTATTCTTTATATACTCCCTGATGTCATTATATGACCTAATGCCCCATTTAATAGTTATCTTTTTAAAATTATTTGCGCTATGTTCTTATGCTTGTAGTTAACTGTGACATGTAATTATTGTTTATGCTATATTTATTCCGTTGATATTCATTTTGATAGTCCCTTGAAGCACCTTACAGCTTGCAACCAACTTCTCTGTATCGTACTGCCCGCACTAAACGACAATACTAATGACAGCGATCAGTAACAACTGCAACAAATTTGTTGTCCCACGAGGACAACGATAGCTTACTAACCACTAAGCTGTTCCTCCGCAGAGAGGGTTAGACTCCGATCTCTGTCTTGGTAAACCACCTTATATGATTATAGTATACAGTCACAATATTATTGCAACTTAATACATTTATCATCTGTTCAATTATTTTGTCGGTCACATCTTCTTCTAAAACTTTTGGATTTTTTCATCTCTCGTGCGCATGCATACCATCTAAGCGTTATCTCTGTTATAATTTTCTTACCATCAACATATCGTATCTTCTTATTTATTTATTTATATATTTCTTTAAACGCCAATACGGGTTTTTATATGGATTTTTAGAACATAATATAATGAGCTATCGAAAATTATAAGAACGTAGAGTTTTTAAACAAAACTTAACCGAAATAATATTTTTTAACTGTTTAATAGTGACATAAAATAGAAATATAATACTATAATATAACACAAATCATTAAATCTCCGTTATCAATGATATAATAATTAATTGTGGGATTTATAAAAGTGTTGGTATAGATGACACTTTATTTTATAATTGCCAAACCCCAGATCATGCATCCTATTGGTTGTGTACGTGCTACAGAAAAATGTTGTGCCACGACCGCACAATTGCCGAACGTCCCAACCTGAACTCGGTTCGGAGTTGGGACGTTGGCCGATCGTATAGCGACTATACTCGTAAATCGGGCTACTACACGATCGGCCAACGTTCCAACTACGAACTCACACCAGTAATGCCATTTTACCTAAAATCTATCGATATACCGACATTCATAGAATGGTCGAGGGGTAAGGCTCTCGACTACGAATCCGAAGGTCGCCTGTTAAAATCCAGGCGATCGCATGTAAATTTTGTTTAATTAATTTATGCTGTTTCACAATTAATTTATTTAAAAATAATATATAGTACATTTGCGCACGTTCCAGAGTGGAAGATACTCTCAGTATCGCCCTGGTGAAAGACTACCATTTAGAATTGAAACGTTGCTTGAAATGGCTTTTGCCGTGTTTGGTAACCAGATCTGAATAGCTAGGTATTTTACCCACCTTCCTCCCCCTTCTCGCTCTCCTTCCCATCCCCAATACCTTCAGCCTCACAATATTCCCCAATTGGGAATGCCATAGTCTCACTGGCTCGAGACGGTTGGGAGCAGTTAGGACTCTTGTGCGGTATTCATATAACAAAAAACTCAAATAATATCGGAAATAAATAATAGGTATCTATGAAAAAATAATTATCAGATCACCCATTCTTTGTTTCTTGAACTTCACAATAAAAATATATCTTTTCACATGTTTTGGTCTTTCAAAATGTTTTATGTTCAAAATATGACGAATTTCAATTTCATAGTCCACACTGCTTGTATATAGCTGTTGCACCTGTTTTAGCTGCCTATTTTATTTTTATGCACAGCCTCAGAGTCAGATTGCAGCGCAAAAAAATATGACAACTAGCCTCGATTATACATTACATACATTTCGCTATTGGGATGATTTTCATGATAAACGGCGCTACACAAATTATCCAATTATTGGTGTTTTTTGCATAATGTATGTTTTGGCATTTATTTGGGGGTTTGCCGCATATTTGAGTATTTTTTCGTCAATATAAACATAGTTGTGTCATGTTTTATTCTTCGCGCAGAGATCGCCTGCTGAACTAATACTGAACGGCCAATGTGTGGAGGCCAGTTTGTGCGCATTCGGCCAACTATTTTGAAGGTTGGGCTAACTAGTTTGCCAACGGAGCGATCTCGGGCCAACTCGCCGAACTCGAGCCAACTTTGGCCGAACGCGCGCGAACTACCCTTCTACACAATCGCCCAAACGGTCGAGTTGGGGGGTTGAGCGATCGTGTGGTCGTGGCATTACATCCTGTCTTGTATTCCTCGTCAGTACATGGAATTTAATAGTGGCGACGATGGGAGGGTTGTCAATTAGTTGGTTAATGACCATGTAATACAACTAGGCATGAAATAATTCACTTCTCAGAGAGTGTAATTAGATGCATTCGATTCATCAAACTTCCATATTTAATGAAGATAGTTAATTATTACTCATAATACTAATGATTTTGCAACCCAGACGCTCTACTGCATTCAATCTAGTACATCCATGCCTCGCTGTCATATAAGACTCGGTATCAGAACTCCACTGTAGACTGCTGGCCTCGCATCCTTTGACAACCTATCATTAATGAATTCCCTGATTACTGTTGCAAGTTCCCAATGAAATAGATTGGCTAGATTCACCCTTCAAACATTAATTCGTCATGAGAAAAATCTTCCTAATTTATTTTATTTATCATCTTTTCACATTTCAAATCTATTGTTTTAAAATCCAAGTATTAACCTCACTAGGACTAATGTGGAGGTTAATAATTTTACAAATTAAAAATAACACAGAAATAAACGCTTTATTTAATATCAACGGTATAAATATGTCACAGTTAACTACAAGCATGAGAATATAGAACAAATAATTTAAAAAGGCAACTATTAAATGTGGCATTAGGTCGTACAATGACATCAGAGAGTATGTAAAGAATAAAAGTTCGTGAAGGATATAAAAGTAAAAGATATGAGTACACATAAAGAGATAGTAAACTTAGGTTACATTAATATTGATTGTGGAAAACAAGACTAAACGTAGCTTTTAATAAGTAAAAAAAAAGTTAGGTTCTCTTGACTTTCATTTAAGACATGCAAAAAACATGTTTTTGATATTGGAAAACGGATATTAATCTTTGTCATTCGATATTTGATTCGCGTGAAACAGACACTTTTTTATAACTAACTAGTCCTCTATTGAGCGGAACTTAATCTACAAATTCGATATAATTTATATAAATTTGATCAATAATTTCGGTGTAAAGAGCGTATTTGTCCATTTGAACAGTGTTGAAGCAAATTTTCGGCTCAACAGTTGCTCAGTAGGGTTGGGAAGAACGGCCGTAAGTATGTATGACTGCAGTGTTTATTATACAATCGAGCCATTATTGGCGTTGGTTTGGAGAAAACTTGTATTATTTTATTACAGTAAGTAACTGCCAACAGATGACACGGATTGCTACATTTATGATTTGTACCGAAAGGCATGGTCTTTTTCCACAATAACACAAACGAGTCTTCCTTGGAATGCGCATTGCGCACACATGTACATTTTTGTGTAGAATACAGTCAGCATTCGAATATGACATGCGCGTCATTTTGCATACTTAGTTACTGATTCATAGCTGGAACTTTGTACGTACTTTTGAAAGGTAGATTAGTTTCATGCTATAATTTTATAAATTTATATACCTCTATATATAAAAATGAAGGTTTGCATGTCTGTTCTCCATTTTCTCAAAAATTACTATTACGGTTTCGCTTAAAATAGTACAGTTTGTTCTTATTAGTGCCGGGAAGGTTTAGTGAGTAGTTTGAATAAAATCCAATATGTAAAACTGTTGCTATAACGTTATAAAATTAGTATGAAAAACATTGAACCCACCGTGTTGTATTCAGATTAGCTCATAGATATACCACTCTGGTTAGCCACAGATTACATATTCATAACAAGAACGTTTGTTTGAGTAGAATATTTTCAAAATGGAAAACACAAGTATGTACCTACATAAGAACTTTACTATTTAGATATTTTTGAAAACAATAAATGTTTGAAATGAAATAAAAATGTATATGGAATGCACGCCTTTGAGTATTATAAAAATAGTAAAAACTCCGTAAAGCTGTGATTCTTATTTACGATCTTCCTCGCGTGATATGACTATAGACGAAAAATACTGAAGCCTCTTATTACTCTTTCCATCAAACGTTATTTTGTGCTGAAGAAGAATATTCTGACACGTGTTCATTATTATTTACTAGTGAAGAAATGTTTCATTCGCAACACACCCCACATTCCACCAAATCCTTTCTCTTCACACGCCCTTCCTCCCTTTCACGCCCAACAGAGAAGTGTCAATCGAGACCTAATTGTTTGAACTAGAACATAAATCCCTACCGAGAAGAAGTCATTGACGAAGCAGATAAAAAGAGAGGAGGAAAAAATGTCTCGTCCTTAAAGCTCAGAGGGATTATTGGACTAAGTTTCTTTCTTGTACAGGATCTACGGGATATACAAGCTCTGCAGGACAAACAGGCTAAATCTGGGATGTTTACAGTTTAAGGTGGAGGGGTTTGCTCTGTATTCTGCGAGTTCCTCTGTATTCTGTATTCTTACAAGGGTATGATTGTATTTTCAGCCCCTAGAGTCTGCCATTATTCTGCTCGACGTGGGTGAGTCAATACTCCGCACGTAAAGGTGCTTTTCAAATCAGGAATCACAAGTGAACATTAAGAAATCGATGTATCAAAAGTCTCTTTATGTATATCTCCTTAATGTAATAGACGTACGTTTTATTTGTATTTTTACTATTGAAATCATACGAGTATATATCAACGGTTCCAACGAACAATGTCAGATGTGTAAATTGGTAACTTTGTATAAGAGGTGTAGTAGGTTCAATAATGTGTTTTTCAGATGAAATAAGTAGGCGGTTTATGCAAAATATCAAAAACAACACTATATTAAAATAATAAAAATATAGACGTGAAACTCTAAAGACATAGTAACGAAACTTTAAATAGATTTAATAAGAAGATACCATTTGCACATCCAACATTATTGGAAACATCGAAATATAACTAAAATACTTGCAGAACTTAATAATAAAATTATTAAATTTCTAATTTCTTCGAAAGATTGGCTTTCACTTTGGTGCGTCATTATTAATAAATTAATTAAGTAATATACTTTATATTCACCACTTTATTAATATAAATATATATATGTTTCGAAAGCGATGCTTTCTTCATCAGGAATATCTTTATATTTTCATCTATTGTGTTCTAATGTTTATCATTTGTCTATACTTATTATTATTTTTAGTATTACGATGCTTTCTTCATCAGGAGTAATAATTAATGTATATTGTTTTATTAATTTATTATTAAATTGATTTCTTTCAAATATAAAAATATATATATACGTACCAAGTTATACAATTCAACCGTCGCTGTGGAACGGTTTTACTCTGCTATGGGAAATTTTCAACAGGAAAATGGAAAGACTAGCCTGAAGAAGCCATTAGCCGGTTAAACTAGTTCTCGTAAGCTAATAATGTTGTTGGTTCTTTTCATGAACCTTTTCCAACATATTTTGAAAAGGTTATAAGAATCGTGTAGGAGTTGATAATTAGAGGAAAAACCGAATAAGCTTAAGGATTTTCTTTGAAAATGGTGTATCGCTTAATATATGGTGGAAAGATATATATTAAGTGTAATTTTAGGAAAATAAACATAGGGGAAATAAAATTGACGATAAACGAAGATTTATTTAAATAATAAATGTAGGTACCTCGAGAATACAACTTTCTTTACACATTTCACAGGAAAATAACACTTCAATCTAAATAATAAATTAATATCACAGCAACGTGATGCAATATCAAATATAGAAACACAATTTCTAATTAGAGAAAAGGGGTGACTCTCCTGTAATATATCTATTATAGTGTAACCTTACTTATATGCGTTAATAGTATATAATATATGAATGTAAATAGGAAAAACATAATAAAATACCAGGGTAAAATGTAACTGAAGGATATTACCCTGATGTGTACCTATTATAACATAATAAAAAAACATTTTAAAGACCCATTAAAATGTACCTGGTTACCCGTAGTTCGTGTAACTACAGGACAAAAACTGCTATATAATTCATATTAGCAAACAAAACCAGAAATAAACATCTGTTCGAATAAAAGCTGACACGAATGACATCAGATATATTTTTTTAAAACCCATAGTTTAAGTAAACAAACACAATGTAATCCGTCTCCCAATGGGTAATAAACCAACCCGAATGTAGTTTTAAAAAACATAAAGTAAACAGTACTGTCAGCAATAAAACAAATTTCAAGTCATAAATAAAAACCAATATTAGAAAGCAGAGGGACTCACTCCTGACATCGATGCTATAAATACCATAGATTTAGTTTTAATTGTGCCAGTCTGACGATGTCCGTGATAGAGTGAAGCCGGTCCGATCGAAAATAAATAAATGGAAAAAAGGTTTTTTAATAAAAAATCATTTTTAAACATAGCAGCCTACAAGTAAAACGTTAGCCCCACAGCTGGGTTTATCGGAAAAGTAAAAAAATATATACGTAAAAATGTAGCTAAACTTTCATTTTTGTGCTTCATGGGTGTGAATCAAATTAGCACCCTCCCAACTCAAATGTGTTGACTAATTCGCTACGTCAATCATCACGTCGGTATGTACAGAGGGATTGGTGAAAGATAACTATTCAGAAATAAAACGTCACGCCAGTGCCTGAAATAGCATTAATTATATTCCCCAATCTACCTCTTTTCTTTTTATATTTTACAATTCTTCTTCACGCCATGGGTTGCCTTGCCTTTCTGGCTCTGCTCGGTGGGACTCTTCTCATAAAAATAATTAAAGAAAGGAAATATTATGTTTGACGCAATAAAACTTATGCGTCAACGAAGAGAAAATACGTTAACTACCCTATTCAAATAAATACACATTTTCATCCCAGCTGTGATTTTCCTAAGAAGTCGTAAAATAATTTAATTGAAAAGTCATAATATGTATTTGTACTTCATAATCCAACGTCGTGAGAAACAGATCTTTTAAACTTCCATTAAATTAATCATTTCAAAGCATTTTCTGTGTTTAATTTGTGGATCAAAGCAATACTCCTACTTCATTTACGTGATGAGTTACAGAGTCACACGCGTAAGTTGGCGATGGCGGAAATATCAACCAAACGCCTAATGTCTTTTATCTATGGACTAAGCTCATTCAGACCTTAGAGTAACAATATATTTTAACTCTAAGATTCAGACAGATCTATTTTTTTTGTTGACACCGTTGCCGGTTTTTTATTTAGTTTTCTTTATTAATTTTATACTAATATTGCCCTAAGTTATAAAAAGCAATATAAAAGAGACTATTCTCAAAAGGAAAGCTTTTTGAGAGGATAATATTCGGATGATTTTTATAGCGCCGTTTTTGTGAAAAATCACCTCAAGGGCGCTTTACAAATCTTACTTCCTATTCTTACATTATTCCTATATTAAATCTATGACATTTTTTTTTTTTTTGGACACTATCATTATACATTATTTATAGACCATATAAAGGATGCAGTTAAATTATCAAAACTAAATACGGCTTGGTCTAAGTTTCCATACATGTTTAATTGAAAAAAAAAAATAGAAGCTATCTGTATTTATTCCTTACGATATATTGCAAGACTCTAATACGAATGATAGGAGTTATGTGAAGTTGGGCGGCGGGTGAGGACGGGGGCCGGGGTACTGATCCTTTCTTCCAATCTTCTTTGTCTTTGTTGGTGACGCCCCTGGGCTGCGTAACGGGACGCTCGGTGTTGGTTTGCCCATACGCCAGGTGGCGCTCGTCGGCCGGCTTCAGGATCTGGAAAGACCACATCAGCGTGTCGTCTATTTCTCGCCCCAGCCGGTGGTATCCTTCTCGGGGTCGGACCACAACAGGCCGCGGAGCAGCCTTCTCGGGCACGTCCGTGGGCCGCATGATGCACCGGATCTGCTCCGTGAACTGGAGGTCCGAACTCAGGTCGCTGTGACAGCAGAAGATCTTCTCGTCAAATGTTTTTATTTCCTATTGCGCCTTTCTCGGTAGCCACGAAATCTAATTTTGCGGATTGCAGTTGTGGTACAGTGTTCAAGGTTATACAGCGATATCTTTGCAGCTTATTAAAGGCTCCAAAATAGCACATTCACCATTAAGTTTGAGTTTGAGTTGTCTAGCTCGTATACGATATTGTTTACAATCACCACAGTTCAAAGAATAACATTGTAAATCATTTACTTTGGGACACTTTTAACAAGCAAAAAGGTCTTTTAATAAGCACATGTGTCGAACGCTTCGACCGACCGATGCTTTTGATGATATATATATTCCATTTGAGAATGTGGATATGACGGATAAGTGTTGTCATTCCTAAAAATAAAGTTTCCAATAAGGATCTCCAGTGAAAAATATAATGGCTTTAAAAATATGTATTCATATAGATCAGCTAACGCCGATTTTGATTACATAACTTTTATTATATATAATTATACGTAGAATTTATAAATCGTTATTTAAAAATGAATAAAAATTCATCTGATCAAAACATCTTGTTATGTTGGTACCATTGCATTCGGAACATATGACGTCACGGGTCTCGGCCGTGCGTATTCTGGTTTTGGATTTGCATGTAAATTTTGATTTTTGTATTTTAAATATGTACTCGTATGTCTTTAGTTTTGGTGAATATTTAACTTAATTTGGGTTAAGCTCTATAATTGTTGTTCTATATAAAAAAAACTGTTATTAGTGTAATAAATTAGAATATTCATGAGAAAACCAATTATCAATACGGATATTATCATAATATTAATGTTCAATGGTCCAGTTCACGGAGCAGATCCGGTGCATCATGCGGCTCACGGACGTGCCCGACAAGGTTGCGCGACCTGCTGTGGCCCGACCCCGACAAGGATACCACCGGCTGGGGCGAGAAATAGACGTCACGCTGATGTACTCTTTCCAGATCCTGAAGCCGGCCGACGAGCGCCACCAAAGAAGATTGGAAGAAAGGATCAGTACCCCCGGCCCCAGTCCCCACCCGCCACCCAACTTCACATAACTTCTATCATTTGTATTAGCGTCTTGCAATATATCATAAGGAATAAATACAGTTAGCTTCTTCTTTTTTTAAATTAAACATGTATGAAAACTTATACCAAGCCGTATTTAATTTTGATAATCTGACTGCATTTCTTTATATGGTCTATAAATAATGTGTAATTATAGTGTCCAAAAAAATAAAAATTAATTAATATAGGAATAATGTAAGAATAGGAAGTAAGATTTGTACAGCGCCCTTGAGGTGATTTTTCACAAAAACGGCGCTATAAAAATCATCCGATTATTATTATTATTATTATTAATATTCTTTGAGTTAAAGTTTCTAAAAGTGTCGATAATTTTATTTCTTATATTTAGTAATGGTTTACTATGAACAGAATATAAAATTATGTACGGTAAAGCCCATCCTAAACTAACTAACTAACCATCACGCCGTTTCTCCCCAGGGGTAGGCAGAGAGGACGGATCGCCAAACAACTCGATCTTGGCATACACTTCTTGCTTCATTCACATTCATACATCGTCTCATACATTCTCTTCTGTTATTCCGACTTCTGATATGGCTCGACCCAAGTATTTGATTCACTCGATTGTGCCATGTCTTCCTCGGGCGTCCCCTGCTTCTTCTTCCATTCACATTCGCGTCATATATTCTCCTTACACTCCTTTCTTCACTCATTCGCTCTACATGCCCATCCTTGTTTTGACATATGGCATTCTAACCTCAAAACTGACCATGGCCGACCGGCCATCGATTTGGAGCGTTTTGGTGGTCTTTGAAAAATTGGAACCTTGAACATTATTTTAATTATGAATATTAATTTATTATTAAATTAACTAAGAAAAAAAAACGAAATATACTGGTATTTAAGTTTGAACGTCATTATAGATAAAAACAATTGGACTGAAGTTCCTTATGATTAGTGTAATTAAAAAACAAAAAAAATAATATATCAATATAATTAAAAATAATTAATTGTCAAATATTTTTTTAAATAGCTATCTCTTGAATTTATTATCATGTAAATATTATTAATAAAAATAATTTCTTATTTAAGTTCTAATATAAATTTGTTACTCAATGTTTTGAAATATTTTTTTATTAACATTACGATTAATTACTTACCTACTTAAATAAATTTTTGATCATGTTTTTTGTTGTCAATTTTTATCTTATTGTGTTCTGTGTTTATCATTTGTCTATACTTGACATTATTATATTTTAGTATTCTGTATATTTCTGATGAGTAAAGCTTCGCTTTTGAAACATGTTGCTACGTATATATTAATAAACTGGTGAATACAAAGTAATTTTTAATTCATTTATTCTTATTTACACTCCTGGATTCATAATTGTGTACACTTGCTTATTGATTTTACAGGTATTTGAACATTCGGTCCAGGGAATTGTTACCGAAGGAACGTTCATTTATTTAAAGACTTTTTGCTTAACAACAGTTCCGATTCCAATGATCGATATTTGTATAGTCTTAATTAAATAAAAACTTAATATTGTCGTAAGTATTTTCGTTTAACCATTATTAATGAATTATTTGTGGCGTAATAATGCTATTAAATGAACCGAATTAACGAAATTGCGATGTTTGTAAAGTACTATGAAAAAAGCTCGAAATATCAGATAGATTGAATTCTAAAAATTATGGTAAACTACACGTGTAAAGTTAGTCATTACAAACTACACATGTAAATTAAGTAATAATAAACTACTAAGTATTTGTGATTTACCTGTTACTGTTATAATTAAACCACAAACTCCACATTATTTGTTAAAAATTACTTACTTTGTAATTCGTATATCGGGTAAAGCCGGTTAAAAAATGACACTTAAACCTTCGCATTCAGAATTTCTATGTACATATTTCAAGCATCCCTTGAAAACGTGAAGTATTTATGCACATGAAAAAATTGTTATTTTTGAAAATAATCTCTATTCAGATGTCTAGTTGAAAAAGTTATTATTTGAAATTCCATAGATGGAAAAAAATAGCTAATTATGCTCCGAAAAATATAAACAACGTGTGTAGTTCTGTTATTTAATATGTTTCAGTGAAAAATTAACAGCGTTTTTTAAATACTACTTAAGTCAGTAGTCTTAAAAGATTCTTGCTTTATTCTAAATATCTATTTTATTATTAAATATTTTTACGCCCTAAGTGTTATGTATATTAGCGCGTTCTCTCGCTCTCTCTCTCTCTCTCTCTCTCTATTCCGTATTAACATATATCATTATCAAACAATCTTCAGTTTTCGCTCGGAGGGTATAATTACTGTGTTTTAATATTTAGATTGAAACAAAATGGCTGATATTCATTCAATTGATAGTGACACAATGAAGTGATTTCCACAAGTGACAAGTGACGCTCGGGGACAGACTTGCGCCAGCTCTTTTGGAGATTGCCAAAAAACAATTATAATTTATGATGGAGCAAGGAATTTGCAGGCCGTCCAGGAGCAATTGGACGAGCCCACTCAAAACCACCCAGATCACATGCCCGGGACACATAAAATCGGCCACTTAACATGGATGAAATTTTCAAAAACGTTCGTCTTTTAAATTTTTTTCAATTTGTTATTTATGTAATACAAGTTTTAAAACATTTTATTTAATTAGATAAAATAAACAAGAACATTTTTTGGAGGTTATTACGCAAGTTAAGGGGCCAATTTGATCCAGTGTGTTCTAGGCGGTTTTGGCTCACTTCACATGGTGAAAAAGCTCAACGGAGAGTGGCATCCGTGCGGTGATTATAGTAGATTATGGGACAAATATTCTATCCCGCAGCTCCAGGACTTCGCTCATAAACCCACAAAACCTTTTTTTTAAATACCATAATTCCTTCTGATAAAATATCGCATGTCTAGGGTGAAATAAAGTTGAACTGTTTTAAATGAGATTTGTATTCTTCTTTGTTTGCAACTCATTCAGTTCACCATTCCTTGCGGTAGACTCAGAAACAATGAATTGCTTTTCCTCAATAAACATTCTACTAATTATGGGTACCATTCTCCACTGTCCAAAATGTCAACATTTGTTAAATCAAGCTGGGGCATTGAAATTTTTTTTACCAGTCTGATTGATTTTTGTACGGCTTTACGAAATTAAAACTCAAATATTGTCATTTACAATGTCTAAAATAATGCACTCTACTAAAATATGTTCAGGCTTTGATTTGAATGTTTGCTCAAATGTATATTTTTGTCCTCTTTTTGTCATTGCTTCTTTCTTGTATTATGTATGTGTTGTTCTTTTTCTGTAACTCTGTTTATTTCATTTCGTGTTATGTATTTTGTGTAATTGTTTTACGTAAATAAAAAAATTAAATAAAATAACAAAATAAATGTTATTTTGAATATCCGATCCCATTATTTAAACCAGGACCCCGATAATATGAATACAACAGAATAGCGTGACAATGTGTGCGACAAGTGAATGAAACGAGGACAGAATGGTGTCTATCCTCCTGTCAGCCTATCCCAGCAGAGAAAATACGTGGTGGTCTGGATATTAGTTAGTGATTCATAAAAGCAAGTTTGATACTGGTTGCTCCAGGTTCTGTCGGTCCAGCTCCAGCCATATCCCACAGCCCAAGGCACCAGCACCATTCTCCGCAGTGGGACAACAATATTACGGCATGGCGCGGCACTGAGCTGTAAATAATATTATTCCTAATGATACAATGTCTTCCACCAACCCCATCTCCCCACCCCCCCTCCTCCTCGCGGAAGGAAACAAACCCCAGGCAAGGCAGAGTAAACGAAGTTTGGTTCGGGAGCCAATAAAATTATTATATTAAAAATGAAGGAAAAAGAGCTTAAAGAATTTTTTTTTAATTATTTCAATCACATAAATATTGCAGTAAAATATTTAATACATAAATATTATAAAAAATCGTTGTTATAAAAGTTAGCTTTACAGGCATCTCCAGAGTGGAAGATACTCTCAGTATCGCCCTGGTAAAAGACCACCATTCAGAATTGAAAAGTTGTTTGAAATGGTTTTAAGCTGTGTTTGTTGACCAGATCTGAATAGCCAGGTATTTCCCCATCTTCCTTTTCCCCTTCTCCTTGCCCTCCCAAACACCTTCAGCGTCACACCATTCCCCAATTGGGGATGCCATAGTCTCACTGGCTCCAGACGGTTGGGACCAGTTGGGACTCTTATGCGGTATTCATATAAAAAAAGGTAAAGATCACGTCAATAAGCAGATATTTTGAAAGAAAAGTATTTCCTCTTTGGTTCTCTCCTCACTGACCCCAAGTTTGCTATTTCTCGAGCTTTTACTATTTACATATTCATAAGTAAACCGCGAAAAAAATTAAGAATGTGTTTGAATACGTACATAATTTATTTTTTATATTAATGTAAAATTCATCCCGCGGGGATTGAATTCGGTTCACGTTCATATAAGCCTTCTGCCTTATGTCGTTCTGTTGGATTAAGGTTGATAATATATTTAACAGGACTAGTGCTTAAATTAGAGTATCATCACGGCTATAAGAGTAATAATAGAAAATACATGATAAATCAAAATAAATTGGTAATATTAATATTAAAGGGATTAATAAAACAATAAAAATTACTTTGTTTAAACCACTGATTTTTTATATATAAATATCTACATGTTTCAGAAGCAAAGCTCCCCTCATCAGGATAAACAATACACAGTACATTGTTATTAATTTATTAATTATGACTCCACAACACGATTATGCATCTATTAAAGAAAAAATAAAGGTTCTATAGTATGAAGCTATCACTCTGTGGTTATCCATAATGATCAAATGAAACAATTGAATAATTAATTAAAAAATATGCTCTGTTTACACCACTTTATAAATATACATAAAAATCTAAATGTTTCGACAGTAATGGTGTCGTCATCAGGAATATTTGAATACTAAAAAATAATTTTAACTATGGACAAATGACAAAAATAATAATAAGTCGGGAGTATATAAATTTATTTGTAATGATTGCAACTATTTTTACGTGGGAAAGACTCCTATAAGTTTCAGTATTAGAGTTAAGGAACACCTGAGGTGTTCAAATAACTATTCCGAATTTGGAAATCATATTTTAGAAGCCAATCATTCATTTAATATAGACAAGGACACCACCGGCTGGGGCGAGAAATGGACGACACGCTGGTGTGCTCTTTCCAGATCCTGAAGCCGGCCGACAAGCGTTACCTGGCGTACGGGCAGTCCCGTCAGGCCGCCCAGGGGCGTCACCAACAAAGACAAAGAAGATTGGATATGGATATGGATCAGTTCCCCCGGCACCCGTCCTCACCGCCGCCCAACTTCACATGACTCCTATCATTTTTATTAGCGTTTTGCAATATATCGTAAGGAATAAATACAGTTAGCATTTTTTTTTCTCTCAATTTAACATGTATGAAAACTTAGATCAAGCCGTATTTAGTTTTGATAATTTAACTGCATCTCTTTATATGGTCTATAAATAATGTGTAATGATAACATGTCCAAAAAATAAAATGTAATAGATGTAATATAGGAATAATGTAAGAATAGGAAGTAAGATTTGTACAGCGCCCTTGAGGTGATTTTTCACAAACACGCCGCTATAAAAATCATCCGATTATTATTATTATTATTATTAAAGGTTTAAAAATTTTACATACAAATACAAACGGTTTACAATTAGATAAATTTGAAATTTTAGAAAACAGAAAAAGCATTAATAGTGAATTAAATTTAATAAATAATCAAAAAAAAATATAAGCTATCTCTTAAATTTATTTTCATAATAATATTAGTAATAATAAACATTTTTGTTTTTATTTCTAATACAAATGTATTATTCAATGTTTTATAATTATTTCGTTATTAGCATTTTTGATCAATTACTTACCTACTTTGATTCATTTTTGTTTGTGATTATATTTTGTATATTCTTAAATTATTGTTAAAATTTTTATCATTTGTCTATACTTGAAATTATTTCTTAGTATTAATATATTCCTGAGGATGATAGCATTGCTATCGAAACATGTAGAGATATATATTTTTTTCAGTGGTGTAAATAAAGTACATTTTTAATTATTTAATGTTCAATTGTTTCATTTAATTATAATGGATTACTTATGCACCGTTTTCGTGGGAAAATCATCACCTCAAGGACGTTTTACAACTTAATTTACGTAACGTATAACTAACTTTTCATATAGACAAACCTAATAACTTACACCTTAGATTTATAACTAGCGACTTATATAGCGACTAGCGACTTATATAACTAACTACTTATATAAAACTATTTTATTTTAGTTATATTGTTACGTAACGACAGAAAGATCCTAGGAGGACTCTAGCTACTCGTCAACAACAACGGTAAAACGACGCGAGCGCCACGTTTGCCATAACGGCAGCTTGCACGCCCACGCTCGAGAACTCCTTTCCCACCCGGCTTCCGGATCACTTCTTACTTGCCCGCCGCCTTCGTTCCAGTTAACTGCGTCTCTAAAAAGAGCGCGCTAAAAAAGCCATTTTGGTAGCCGCAAATTGTAACGCCATATTATCATGCATGCTGGGTTAACGCCCACTGTGCGAGATGCTTTAGTTTATAACCTCAGAGCACCGGAACATGGTGACTTGCCCGTAACTGTAACTTAACTTCAGTGTACTGATGTCCAAACCCGAGACTTCCACTTGGACCCTTTTTGCCGCCACGATCATGACTGTGAGCTGACTTTGTATTTCCTCTTATGTGTTGTAACTTATTCGAGTCCCCGTTATCATACCCGTTTAGAGAATATCAAAGAGAATAATCACCCGTAACTTACATTTGAGGTTAGGCTAGCTGTCGATTATTGTAGCATAACTTACCGTGTCTGTACCTTCCCCTGAATAAACTCTGAGTCTGAAAGCATTTAGTAAATTCATTTGGCGTAGTATTAGAGTCCCCGACCCCAATTATAAGACTGCCTGTCGGCCTGCGACCCTGCAGAGGAGATTCTTGGCCTGCCGAAACTGAGCTAGTCGAATGTCCAGAGCCGATCTCCCTACCCAGACACCACCCTCAGGGTAAGTCTAAACCAATGAATTGTCTCCCGTAACCGCTCTTTCCCAACCTTCCTCCTCTCCTTCTCCCATATCCCCACCTCCAGTCAAATTCTATTTATAACAATATGTACATTTAAATTTCCGAAATAACTAATTATAACGCATGTACTATTGCATTTATTATTAACTTATTTACTACTGAAACTTTTAACTAGTGACTTACATCTAAGACTTTATTTATTATGTCTATTTCAGGTGTGAAGTTGTATAAAGCGGGTTGAAACTGTTCATGAAAATGTTGATCAGTTAAAAGTTTGTGATTAATTAGAAACAGATTGTTCAATTGTTACTTTTTACCATTTTAGAAAGTTTGACTGCCACTGCGTGAGGAAATGGTAACATGGATATGAGGAAAAGAATATGCGATTCACATTGGCCCTTTTGTACGTCCTTTGTTCGCGCAAAGATGAAAGACTACGCTCTTCTGTAATATCGCGTATCTCATTACAACATGGACATCAATTATTACTGTTTCTTTTTTGTCTTGAAAACGGGAAACAGTTTTCATGAATAAATATTACAGGAAGGTTATTTGTGTACACTCAGGGCTTCTAGAACTTTTTCGGCCAAGGACAAAAAGTGATAAAGTGAAAAAGTGAAAAAGTGAAAAGTGAAAAAGTTAAAGAGCCAAAAAAATGTACCATTTCTTAAATAAATATGATAGAAGGACAGACCGCCGGCGCAGGAGATTTTTTGTTGTTATTGTGAAAACTGCTGATTTGTACCAATTGGACTATGGCATCAATTATTAATTGGGAGTAGCATCTTAATTATAATATTTACGAACGAGGATAGCGAAGAATGCGCAGCAGTCGATAATTTTTCACTTTTTGCATTTCTTCTCGGCGGTAATTTCCCTAAGCCAATGGCATTACAGCATCCCAAATCGAGGTACGTTGTGTGACAGAATGAAATGGTATTTTTACGGGTCTAATGAGATAATGTAGAATGTGTCGCGGGCGAAAATTTTGCGATTTCTGCTTTTGTCATTTTCCAAAAAATACTCAGTTTCCAAAAAATACTGTTTTTAAAACGGAAGCTTTTAAGGTATATCAAATGTAAACCCCAAAAAAACTTTTTTTTGTTTCATGTTTGGATCAATTTTCTTCACATTAATAGTAAAGGTAAACGCTTAGATAATTTAGAAGCCTTGGAAAATAAGAAACCTTTAATAATAATGAGTCTATTACTGACAATCAAAAAAACCTATCTTCCAGTCCAATTTTACATACGTTTCCTTTCACCCCTCCCTCAATCTCTATCTCTTCCCCAACTCTTAACTGATCCCTATTCACGTTCCCACTCCCACTGTGACACCTATTATGTATGTACTGCTTTAATTGTTTAGTATATATTGTACCCTGATGATGGTACGTTTGTTCCAAAACCGGTCGGCGTGAAAAATAATAGTGGTCAAAACAAAGTTCAATCGTTTCATTTATTTTTTATTAATTTACTTAATAATTGTGAAATATTAACAAACATCTTAAAAAAATTTATGGATCATTAGATTAGTTCTCTACGATAAGATAACAATAAAACTAATAAATACCAAATATCCAAATAACATTTTTGTCCCGAAGGACTTTAGTCCAGAAAGATTATAGTCCTTATTTAAAACGGAAATCTTTCAAATTCATCAAACATGTCGTTTTGATATCCTGAGATATTTAAAAAAATGCATAATTCTGGGCGGCTAACACAAAACATTGAAGTGAGACTAAACTTTGTCACACCTTTTGGATTTTATAAAACGGAAAGGAAACCGGTGAACGTTTTGATCATAGTGACTAAAAATTAATTTGAAAAGTTATAATATTAGCTGAGAATTTTCAAAACTCACTTCTGTTACTTTTATTGGGGTATCGAACGACTTACTAAAACTATTTTTTTGAGATGAGCAGTATCTAATCTTCTATCTTCTTCTTCATCTTCTTCTTCTTCTACTATGTCAATATATCCCGGGCGGGCGGTTTGTTTTGTTTACAAATCTACGATTTTATTACGAGATTGATGAAATTTTGCACAATTGATCTACAACACAAGAGAAAGGTCTTTGTATTTATGATATTTCTAAAACTATCCCCTTCCCCCTTTCCCCTTTCCCATCCCATAAAGCAGAATTGTACTTCATGATGAAATTTTGCACATTTGACGTTCAAAATAAGAAGAAAACTAGTGGGTTCGGGTAGATTTACACATCACTACCTTAAAACCATTTATAACCCCTGGTAATGCCGAGTACTTTAGCTATTTAAAGACGTTTATTGAGTTTTTCCAAACCTATTCTCTCAAATTCCTAGTTAAAATTCTCAATTCTACTCCAAATTGCATATTTAACTCCTTTCTCAAATTTAAATCAAAATTTTAAAGTTTTATCTTATTTTATTTTATTTTTTAATGTAGTTTCAATACATTTATTTTTCTGTTTACAGAACAACAAATTGTAAGGTAATTCGGGATATTTTTTGTAGTCCACTTCACTGGGGGTTCCTGTGCTGAGGCGGAGTAGGTTTTATTTAAAATCTGATGGTTTTAAACTCCTAAGATGTTTTTTTTTCAAAATGCTGGATAACCCTCTTCTTTGATTTCTGTGAGCGAATTATAGAGCTTAGTAGAGAGATATTAATAGCTCCTTTGTCCAAAAGGAGTTTTTTTTTTAAATTTAGGTATATTCATGAGGTCATTCTGGTTAGCTCGTGTCTTATGATAATTGGGTTTCTTTGGATATTTCGATTTTTTTTTTTAAATTTTGTTTAATACGTTCTTAGCAGAGATATTTTGGTTGTTGAATCACTTTTTGTCCGCTCACTGTTTTTCATAGTTCTGGCCTTAGTTTTTTTTTTCACCCGACTTACTGGAAATTCTTTGATTTATTTACGGAATCCTGGCGACTCCTCCGCGGAATCCTAGGGTTCTACGGAACCCACTTCTGGAACTCCTGATTTACACCTTAAATATAAGAAACAAAGGAAGTTATGACATTGAAGCGTGACGACTGTACGACCAAACTGCACGGACTGTCAAAGCAGCTGAGCCAATAAAAGTTACGCGTTTGATGCGTAGGTAGTGCAAAGGCGAAGTGCCGCCGTGCATAGTTACGAGCAGCACTAGTAACTAGTGTCATTGATCCCTTCGGCACCAGTGCACAGTTGAGAAACATGCCAAACCCACGCCAAACATATGTACATGACTGACATTTGTCGCTTCTACGACACGTTCTTGCATTCAACTGCCCGGCTGTGAAATGATTTACCGGCCTCTGTGTTTTCTCCCTCCTACAACATGGGTCTCTTCAAGACTCAGGTTCACTCCTTCCTGTCCTCTAAAAATTCCTCCACACAGTATCCCCCAAGATGATATCGACTTGTGTGGAGAAACATTAAAACAAATGCAGTATGGGTGAATGATGTTGTGCGCGCGGTTTTATACTAATATTGGTTCATGACCCATCTCCCTTGTTTCTGTTATCTATGATTATATTAGTATTAATACAGAAATTATTTGTCTTGAAAACGGCAAAAAGTTTCCATAAATAAACATCGCAAAAGGGTTATTAGTCTACTGTCATTACTTCTCCATGGTTTGTGATTCGTATCGGAAACGACGCTGGTGGCTCCAGGTTTCAATGGGGGGACATTTGATTACAGTAGAGGGTTATGTCCAAAAACCGGAATGACCAATTCAAAAAAGTTTGTGTTCCTTCCCTCAAAATGAGGAGATATTACAAAAAAATCTTGGTAATATTGTGCCTAACTAGCGAACCCATATCCCACCACACCCGTTCGTCGAAAGGCGGGGTCGATGTCATTTAATAGTTACACATTACACTTTTTTTCTTAGAAAAAATTCACTGGAACAACTAAAGAAAAACAAAAAAACTAATCATCAAAACAAGTCGTTAAGAAATATAATTAGAAAATTTGCTCATTCTCCACTTCTTAGTATTTTCACGAAACCTGAACAATATAATTCCTTAAAATACTAACTTGGATTAAGAACACACAATTTAATTATTTGGCGTAATGGCATTCACGTCATTATAAAACCGTTAAGGCCATCCACCGGCTAAAATTTTATCGAAATCACGCGCTCCTTATGTAGGTGGCGACAAGGTTCAAAATCCCGCTGTACATCGGCCGCATGTTTCGATTTCGGCAAAAAAAACATCACCAAAATGCGTGTTTTATTCTATTCTGTAAAGCTCAGACATAATTATTAAAATGTTTTACGGTCATATTCCAAAAAACTTAATTTATCACAATGAACACTGCGAGAATATGGAAAAAAGAGTTCATAAGTAGGAGATTTTGCGCTTTAAACATTTTTTTAATGTCTCATACTTTATTTTTGTCTAAGCTTATAAAAAGACATATAAAATTTGACGGTTAAATGAAAGGCTAAGGTGTGATCTACTTCTAGTATTTAATTCAATTATCTATGATATTTCCAGGCCAACAAATTCTCAAACCGAAAACACACGATTTTGCATTACTTCCCATTGCATCGCCTTAAGAAACACATGTCATCATTAAAAGCGGGGAAAACACATATACGTACACTGTAAATAACAGTAAAGAAGTAAAGAACTTTACACAGAGTAAAGAATTTATTTATCATAATTATTGTCTGAGTAAAAAGGACAGGAAAAACTTATGGAAGGTGTTGTCTAAGTATGGTGTGAATACAAATCTTATACAGGCAATCGCATCGCTGTACGAGGGAAGCGTTGCATGTGTTAGGGCAAACGGTGATTTTACGGGGTGGTTTGACATCACAAAAGGTGTTAAGCAAGGCTGCGTAATGTCACCGTGGTTATTCAATCTATACATGGATAATTGTATGCAAGAATTGAAAGAGAGAGTACGAAACCAGTATGCAATATAGTTGTGAATGATGAATACTTGGAGCAGGTCAATGAGTTTGTGTATTTGGGAAGTATGTTTACGAGAGATGGAAAGACAGATAGGGATATTGAAAGAAGGGTGAATGCAGGAAACTCCATTAACAGAGGACTGAATGCGGTTGGCGCAAACAAAAAGTTGTCCAAGGAAGCGAAGCTAGCAGTCCACAATGGAGTGCTGATACCAACCTTGATGTATGGCAGTGAGGCATGGAACTGGCAGAGGAAGGATGAAAGTAGACTGAATGCTGTAGAAATGAGATCTCTGAGACGAATGTGTGGTAAAACCATGTATGATCGAGCGAAAACTGTTGAGATTTGTAAAGAATGCAAGGCTGATGTAAGCGTAGTGAGCAAGATTAAGAAAGGGACGCTTAGATGGTTTGGGCATGTAGAGCGAATGAACGAAGAAAGGAGTGTAAGGAGAATATATGACACGAATGTGAATGGAAGAAGAAGCCGGGGACGCCCGAGGAAGACATGGCACGATCAAGTGAATCAAATACCCGAGTCGGGCCATGTCAGAAGTCGGAATAACAGAAGAGAATGTATGAGGCGTTGTATGAATGTGAATGAAGCAAGAAGTGTATGCCAAGATCGAGTTGTTTGGCGGTCCGTCCTCTCTGCCTACCCCTGCGGGGAAACGGCGTGATGGTTAGTTAGTTAGTTAGTTTTTGTCTGAGTAAATCGGTTTTTATCGAAAATATTAACACCATAAAAAAAAGGGTAAATAAAATCATATTTGAGGGTCGTTTGAAAATCACTTTGAACGCCGCACACAATAAAAAACTAAAATATTTGCAGAATTATTATACTTAATTTGATTTATTTTCAATATTCAAAGGAAATACAGTACAGTATATTTTTTTAGATGAATTAAATGAGAACAATTTAAATAAATATTTTGGAAACCAATAATTCTTTTGATATAAATAAAGTTTTTAAAATTTTATATGCAAATACAACCGGTTAAAAGAAATTTGAAATTTTAGAAATCTGAAAAAGTGTTAATAGTCAATTAAATATAATTAATAACCTTTTTTTAAATGGCTCTTTATTTATGTTATGACTTTATTAAAATGAATAATAAAAATAATTTATTTTCTTAATTTCTAATATAAATTTGTTATTAAATGATTTATCATAATTTGTTACTAACATTGTTATTAATTACTTACCTGCTTTAATCAATTTTTGTTTATGTTTATGATTTGTCTGTTTCGTACATTATTGTGTTCTATGTTTATCATTTGTCTATATTTGACAATATTATTTTTTAGTATTCTGTATATTCCTGATGAGGAAAGCTTCGCTTTCGAAACATGTTTATATCTATATATTAATAAAGTGGTGATTACAAAGTAATTTTTAATTCATTTACTTACATATTTAATATCAAAGAAATATATAAGTATATGTTTTCGTGATAGAAAAAAAACCTTTATTTGTTTTCCGGCCTTAACATGTTTCCGGCCTTAAAACGCCTTAACGTTTCGTTTCAAAAAATCTTATTTCGAAATTCTCCGGATTATGGCCTCCGCCACTCACAATAAATATAAGTTTCTTGTCTCCATTTATTCAGTCCGATTATTATTATTGGCCGGGTGGGGCGGGCGGGATTGTGAGGGGAGCAGGGCGGGGGAAAGCGTAGGGGAGGACTGCGTAAAAGTGGATTGCATTAATCATTCATCAGAACTAGACCGACCAACGTTGGCCACATTACACCATCCACTGAAGAGTAAAAGCGATAGGAGTGCGTTTAGTGCCCGATGATGGGTAAAATTTACCTTACTACATGTGAAATTATATACATATACATATATTGGCATAGAAATTTACTAAAATCTTGGGTGGGACACTCACATAAATGGTATTACAAGGAAACTGACAAAATAAGTATATTTTTTATAATGTAATAAATATATTTTGTCAAAATGATGTTAAAAAAAAGTTTACTGTGCGCTATGCTACTCCCGCCTCTAATGGTATACTAGGATGGGTATCTGTAATTACTAACCATAGGTGTGTTTAAAGGAAAAGGTGAATTTTGAATTTTTGTGGGCTGTGTACATGCGATTATCGATTTTTTTATGTTGGTACACATATGTTTATCATATGTTAGCATTATCATCCATTTTGGATTAGTGGATCGTATGAAACAATTTTAACCCAAAAGGGTATTATAAAGACCATTTTGAAAGTCCCCATAAGAACGCCAAAAAAGAAATTTTCAAATCTTTTGCAGTTCCTAACATCCAAAATATCTATGCTAAGGATGTTTTAATCAAACATTTCAAAAAAACGAAGAAACTTAAGCGAACCAAAAGGACATTATGAATATTCCTAAATTTAAAACTACTTTTGGATAAAGGAATTATAAATAGCTCTCCACTTAGCTATATAATTCACATTCACTGGCAATAAAAAAAAATTAAAATAAAAAAATAAATAAAATAATTGTTTTTTTTTTATTAATTGATAAACTAAAGTTCTTAAAAACTTAAGACAAGATTTTTGTGCAGAGCGCAAAGGGTAACAATTATTTTTATAAACAATAATTATTAGCCTGAAACACTCATCCAAATTGAAAAAAAAACCTTTCCGAGCAAAGATAAATGTCAAAATATAATAAAAACAGTAATTATTGAATGAAACACTAGTATATATTGATTAACTTGGCGGGTTTGCGTTAAGCTGACGTAGCTCGACGGTAGAGCATCTGACCGGACATCAGAAGGGTGCAGGTTCGAGTCCTGTCGGCGACATTTATCTTTGCTCGGAAAGGTTTTTTTTTCAATTTGGATGAGTGTTTCAGGCTAATAATTATTGTTTATAAAAATAATTGTTTTTTTTTAATTTAAAAAAAAAATAGAAGAGGCAAATGATTTCAAAAACAAATCAAAACCTGGGTCAAATAAATCAAAGAAGAGGAGTTACGTCGTAGAAGCTTCAAAACAATCAGTTTTTAAACAAAACCTTGTCCGCTTCAGCACAGGAACCCCTAGTGAGGAGGACTAAGAAAAACATTGCAAATTGTCTCATTAGCTTTGTAAATTTAAATGAAATTTGTAAAAACTAAATGAAAAAATATGTATTGATACTAAATAAAAATAAATATAAAATAAAAATATTTTTGAATTATAACACATAATTAATTTGATTGGCCTGTCTGAGACCGAAAGGTCTTTCGTAAAATGGCTATACTTCTAGGAGTTTTGTCCTCAGTGACCCAGCGCACTGTATGAACTATATGAATCCGCATTTGGTGGTTGGTGAATAGATATTGAATAATAATATTTTTACACACTGAATTGGCACTAGCCACTTTACTTCTGTTTTATTCGGTCTAAATAAATTTCGTTACAACATATGTATCGTGCCTTCCATGCTCTTTAGAGAAAATCGATTGAATTATCAAGAATTGCGAAATTGTAGCTAAAAAAAGAAGATATCTCCAAAAACTTGGTCATGTCGGCCACCTGAAAAACGCTGATCCTAAATATTATATTTGCAGAAAACACAAGAACTCAAGCAACACTAGAAAACAACAACATTATATAAACCTCGATTGGATTGAAAACATAATTGTTTTCTCGTGTAACAATTTAACTTATTACTACTTGCTTCAGTATCGTGTAACTCAATTAATTATAACATTTTAATCAATGTAAGAAATACAATAAGTTATCAAGATCTGTATTCAATAATTAAAATATTTGAACAATGTATGATCAGTATTATACCACTGCCATTAATCTTCTTTGAGTTTAATTAATTTAATAATTTGCACCGATTTATCACTCACCTCGACTTATTTAATACAACCAATAGGGAGCTAATATTTGGTGACCTTCCGACGTGATTTCCACTTTTTTCTCACGGGACGTGAATTGAACACGAATCCTATAGTCATATTTTTGTGAGGAACTGAAAATGCAAGATTTTCCAATTGATAACTTGCAGTAAAATGGATGAAAGACGTAGCAGGGGAAGACACACTTCATGGCTTTCAAATCTAAGTGACTGATACGAGTGCAGTTACGCGGAGTTGTTCTGGGTTGTAGCCAATCTCTGATAGAATAAGACAACAGAAAAATAAAACGGTGAATAACGCACTGACATTTTTTGATTCATTTGTGAGCCGAAACGGTTTCACTCTGATCCGATTGGGTCCAATTTCCTTACTCCTTACCTGAGGGTTAAAGACATTTTGCTTAACTGCGGTTCCGAATCCGTGTCAATGACAATACATTTTTAAAAGAGTGTTGGGTTTAATTATCACAGTATTATTAAAAATTATACATGCATGACACATACTTAACACGTGTTGTTTATTATATTTTTTAAGAATTAAAATCACTTTTATCTGGCAATTCGGGCTGTTGGCATAGGAACTATACAAACATCGCATTCCATTAATTCTGTTCAATTAATGGCATTATTATGCGATATATAACCCAACAAAATTATTTAAGGTCAAATCTTACGATAATCTTAATCGATATTTTTAAATAATATCATTCGCAGAATGACAGCTGTCATTCGAGAGAACCGGAACCGGAGTTAAGCCAAAAGCATTTAACCCTAAGGTTAAGGAAGATGTCTTAATTTTTATGCAATAATTCTTAAAAACCAAATGCCAAGTATTTTATGGATGAAATTGTTTTTAGTAAAAATGTATATAATTTTGAATCCAGGAATGTAAGTAGAAATAAATTAATTAAAAATTACTTGGTAAACAACACTTTATTAACATATCAAAATGTTACGAAAGGGCTTTCCTCATCAGGAATATACATAATACTAAAAAATTATAATTTCCAGTATAGATAAATGTAAGTTTATGTAGATATATGTAAGAATAGATAAATTATAAATATACACAAAAATTGATTAAAGTTGGTAATAATTAATAAAAAAAGAATTTTTAAAACACTGATATGAAATTTACATTAGAAATTAAACAATAAATATTTTTTTTATTAATATTAATATGAAAATAAATTCAAGAATTTATATGAGTATTAATACTTTTTCTGATTTCTAAAATATTAAATTTGTCTAATTATAAACCGATTGTATTTGAATGTAAAATTTTTAAACCTTTAGAAAACAGAATTAGATTTCCGCATATGAGAAAAATGGAATCACAGAACTGCTTAATGTATAGAGGACTGAAAATATATAATGAATTAATGTACTTAAAAATATTTTTTATCAGTACTGTAAAACTATAATTATATAAACAATAATGTAACCATGTACATAGTTTATATACACAAAATGCAACATGAACCAACTCAATAAATAATAAAATGAAAAAATCCTTAAAAAGAACCGGTATCGTGCCCCTGGAAATCTATGAAAATCAAAAAAAAATAATTAATAATAATAATAATCTTTTATTACCTCCCGTCATTATAACAAAATACAAATAATGATATCTTCACTAGGATTTCCCGTACTGAGGATTTCATTTACAAAATATGAAGAAATAGACGAAACGCTGATGTGCTCTATCCAGATCCTGAAGCCGGCCGATGAGCGCCACCTGGCGTACGGGCAGACCAACACTAAGCGTCCCGTCACGCCGCCAAGGGGCGTCACCAACAAAGACAAAGAAGATTGGAAGAAAAGATCAGTACCCCCGGCCCCCGTCCTCACCCGCCACCCAACTTCACATAACTCCTATCATTTGTATTAACGTCTTACAATATATCGTAAGGAATAAATACAGTTAGCTTCTTTTTTTTTCAATTAAACATGTATGAAAACTTAGACCAAGCCGTATTTAGTTTTGATAATTTAACTGCATCTCTTTATATGGTCTATAAATAATGTGTAATGTAAGCCTGTCAAAAAAAAAAAAAATCATATATGTAATATAGGAATAATGTAAGAATAGGAAGTAAGATTTGTACAGCGCCCTTGAGGTGATTTTTCACAAAAACGGCGCTATAAAAATCATCCGATTATTATTATTATTATTATTATTACATTATATTGAATCGATGTGTTTGATAAAAAAAATAATAATTGTAAGGTGAGATGTTTTAAGTGCAGTTGAGTGGTTTCGGTGTTAGTCTGTATTTAGTGTTAATGTTTTTTTTCTATTTCAGATCTCCCTATGTAACGTATCCAGTGTTTTATTTAATTTTTAAATTTATTATGACTTGTGATTTTCGAAGGAAAGCGAATTTTGTTATAGAGTTTAGTACCATAGTTTAAGAAGTTTTTTTGTCCAAATGTTGTTTTTGTGATTCCTCGTTGTATGTGCTTTTGACTCTGAGATCTAGTGTTTCTAATATGTGTGAATGTTGTTATTTCTTGTTTTTTTTTGTATTTGTCTAAACATCTAATAGCCTGAAATAATTCCTAAATTAAATATTCTTACAGAATTATTCCACTACTAGAAAACATCTTAAATCATATTTTCAAAAGCCTAAAAAAAATTATCCGGCTTACAAACATGCTTTGTTTTTACGGATTTTCTACTTACAAGTAGATTTTTTTCTAATTGCTTTATAACTGTAATTTAGCGAATTTTATTCTCCTATTCTGCGAAAAATAATCTAATTTGGCATGTGCCTAAAAACATTAAATAAATCACGACAGTTGTGTTATTTTTTTTGTGTATTTCGACGCAGGCGGCCTTTCTTTAATTATTTTTTATGTGTATACCAACACAAGTGTCCCCGATGTACCCAACCGTCTGGAGCTAGTCAAACTATAGCATCCACAATTGGGGTATGTTGTGAAGCTGAAGATAGTGGGGAGGGGATGGAGACTGAGAAGAGGAAGGTGGGGAAGTATCTGGCTATTCAGATCCGCCAACGAACACGACTAAAGCCATATCAAGCAACGTTTCGATTCTGAATAGTGGTCTTTCATCAGGGCGATACTGATAGTTTCTACAACTGTGGATCGTGTCGGAAATATACTATTTTCAATTAATAAATTGTGAAATAAAACAAATTAATCAAATAAAATTTATGTTTTCATAAGAACCCATCACTTTGTGGTTTCACATCATATTAAATAAAGCAAACACCTCATTATAAATCAATAACACATTTTATTTTTCGCCAACCGGTTTCACTTAGGTAAAGCTTAGTCAGGGCAAATATAATAACCTAATAGTTATTATATTATGCTTGACCTAAGCGAAACCGGTTGGAGTAAAATAATATATATTCGTGGTTTATAACAAAGTGATTGTTTTATTTAAATAAAATTTACTTGTTTCGTAGCCAAGAATCGTAACCACTCAATCACGGAGGCCCTCAGACTGCCCTGACAAGTTTGCACGACAATGCAATGTCAACCTTATCTCCGCCAGTGCAAGCGGGCCGTGATTTATAACGTATTTCAAGGCCATTTCAGAGAGTGATTACCCTCAATAAGAATAATCTTTATGTAGGGCAACGTTGTAATGAAGTTTTGCTCGTATTGTAAATGAAAGCAATTTAATTAAATTCAGAATCGTAAACAGTTGATACCGTTAGAGCTTTTGTAACACTTTAAAACTTATTATCCGGCACTTTCGTACTCGACACAACCATTTTACAAATCTCTTTGCCCTGAAAAACAGCATATCTTGGATATTTAGGTAATTTTCATTGATTTCCTTTCCTTGCCGGTGATGTAAATTGAGTTAATTCGTGTCTCCAATTATTTCTATTCTTTGTAACTGCCGTTCTTCCCAACCCTACTGAGTAACTGTTGAGCAAATTTTGCCTCAAGACTGTTCAAATGCACAAATACGCTCTTCCCAACGAAATCCTCGAGCAAATTTACGATCAATTTTTGTGGATTAAGATCCGCTCAACAAAGGACTAGTTATAAAAATGTGTTAGCAGAGAGATAAACTGTCTCCGAAATTTCAAATGTTATTATTAGTACGCGATATATTTTACGCGATTCAAATATTGAATAACAAAGATTTATTTCCGTTTTTTAATGTCAAATGTTTTAAATAAAAATGAAAGATTCTAATTTATTTTAATTATTAGAAGCTACGTTTTGTCTTATTTTTCACGGAGGAGAATATTTATTTATTTTTTATTTATTTATTCATTCATTACCGCCCCAAAGGGCTTTTACATATTTTAACATTAAAATGATTATGTGTACAGAACTTTAAAAAAAAATAACATGATGCATAGTTGGTATATAAGTGTAACATATTTATAATATATATGAAGGTATAATAATGTATAAGTGCATGCCACAGAGAAGTTACAAAGGGGAAGGTTTTTAATTTGTAGATACTACTTTTTTCTTTTTTTTTAATAAAAATATTAATAGCCTGATCTACATGATACATAATACACAAGTGCATAATATAATACTCTTATAATATGAGTGCATGACATTGTGAAAAAAAATCATTGTGTTTTTATATTTCGGATGATGTAAAAATGTATGGAATTGCATAATACATAATCTGGTATATGATACATAGAAAGAAAAAAAGAGGAACAAGTTTTTGGATTGTAGATGAGTATAAAGATAATATATATAAAAAAATAATAATTAAACAATAGCTCTTATACGATGCTCTTATAATTGTTGCAAAATAAAAATATCGTTCAGGTATCTTTTAAACATGTCTAAACTTATGTTAAATATATCTATAGCAGAGGTGAATTTATTTCCAAGTATATGTAGACGAGAAATGGGTGCATGCATTTGGTGGTTTGTCCCAGAATTATTGTTACAGAATAACATATTTTGCCGAGTTTGTCGATGAGGTACTTTGAAATTGATTAGTTGCAGGAGTTCACAACAGTCTAATAAGGAATAAATAATTTTAAATAAAAAAGTTAAGTCTGTTATTTTTCTTCTGTTTTCTAAAGTATGTATTTTGAGTGTATTTAGCAAGAATGTATAGTTTATGTGTTGTATTGGTATGTGTAGTTTGAAGTTAATAAAACGTAAAAATTTGCGCTGCACGCGTTCAATATTTTTTATATGAATGATATAGTATGGGGACCACACTATTGAATTGTATTCTAATATGCTGCGCACTGATGACAAATATACGATTTTTATAACTTCCAGCGAATCAAAGTCTTTGATAGTTCTAATTATAAATCCCGTCAAACCTCAAATGTCAAATGGACGAAACGAATAATGTACTTTCGCGCCATTTGATGTAATTTAATTGTCTATGAAAGTGGGCGGGCACTATTTTATTGTCTATGGAAGTGGGCGGGCACCTACATAAGTTCCGCTCAACAGAGCACTAGTTATAAAAAAATGTCAGAGGGTTGAATAAATGTCAGTGATATGACAAACGTTATTATTGGTTCGCGATATCGACGGTTCGCTATCTATTTATTGCGGTTCAAATATTGAATGACAAAGATTTCAAAAGATGTTTTTGTATGTTTTAAATAAAATCGAAGATAACCCAACTTATTTTAATTGTTATAAGCGACCTTCTATCTTGTTTATCATGAAAGCGAAACGTTAAATGTCAAATGTACCTCTATGAAAGTGGGCGGGCATTATTTTTATTTCTATAAAAGTGGGCGGGAATCTCCATAGAGAATTTAGGATAAAAATGTTTTGGAAACAGAGCGAATACTCAAAAAAAAAACTTGGGTGATCGGTGCCTCAGATTGATCTATCGAAAACTTGGGAAGAACGGCCGTAAGAATACTAAACACAGAGTTCATAATTTAGGGATTCCTCAACATTACATTTATGTATTGGATAAAAAATTACAATATTAATATAGGGAAGTATTTACCGAACACGACCTTAAAAAATGTTGTGTTGAAACATCGGGGAAAAAAATGTCAATATATGTCTATGTACGTTGCAAACTTTCCGAGTTGTATGGGAGTGACCGTGAAGGGTGTGAGGTTTTGTTCACCGTGCCACAATTCGCGGTAGTCAGTAGTATCTGGAGGTCTGCCGGCCGTAATGGACGCAACATGCGTTTTATGCGTGGCTAATCATACATTTCATCGCGTAGATTTGATTTAGTCTTCGTAAATTTATTTTAAATTATTTATTTCTAAGCTGTTTAACATTTTCTGTGTTGTTTTTATATAGGTCTATAGTGGGACTGTAATGAATGTAATAAACATATTTTTACTAAATAAATCTTTTTTTTTTTTAGTACAGGTATCTTTGAATTGTATTTTTATATTAAATAATGTAAATTGTACTACACATACCAAATAACTAACTAACCATCACGCTGTTTCTCCGCAGGGGTAGGCAGACAGGACGGACCGCCGAACAACTCGATCTTGGCATACACTTCTTGCTTCATTCACATTCATACGACGTCTCATACATTCTCTTTTGTTATTCCGACTTCTGAGATGGCCCGACTCAAGTGCCTGATTCACTTGATCGTGCCATATTTTCCTCGGACGTCCCGGCTTCTTCTTCCATTCACATTCGCGTCATATATTCTCCTTGCACTCCTTTCTATATTAAATATGGCATTCTTTTCACAAAATAGGTTACTTTATTTTATAATACCACGAAATGAAATGGACTGCTTGCTGATGTCAAAAATATAATGTACACAATATCAAAATGTTATAGAATTTTAATGTAAATAAACCATCTCTCTATCTATAATAATAATCGGATGATTTTTATAGCGCCGTTTTTGTGAAAAATCACCTCAAGGGCGCTGTACAAATCTTACTTCCTATTCTTACATTATTCCTATATTACATCTATTACATTTTTTTTTGGACAGGCTATCATTACACATTATTTATAGACCATATAAAGAGATGCAGTTAAATTATCAAAACTAAATACGGCTTGATCTAAGTTTTCATACATGTTAAATTGAAAAAAAAAAGCTAACTGTATTTATTCCTTACGATATATTGCAAAACGCTAATACAAATGATAGGAGTTATGTGAAGTTGGGTGGCGGTGAGGACAAGGGCCGGGGAACTTATCCATATCCATATCCAATCTTCTTTGTCTTTGTTGGTGACGCCCCTGGGCCGCCTGACGGGACGCTTGGTGTTGGTCTGCCCGTACGCCTGGTAGCGCTTATCGGCCAGCTTCAGGATCTGGAAAGAGCACACCAGCGTGTCGTCCATTTCTCGCCCCAGCCGGTGGTGTCCTTGTCGGGGTCGGACCACAGCAGGTCGCAGGCAGCCTGGTCGGGCACGTCCGTGGGCCGCATGATGCACCGGATCTGCTCTGTAGACTGGAGGTCAGAACTCAGGTCGCCGTGACAGCAGAAGATCTTCTCGTCAAATGTCTTTTCCTATTGCGCCTTTCTCGGCAGCCACGAAATCTAATTTTACGGGTTGCGATTGTGGTACAACGTTCAAAGTTATACAACGATATCTTTGCAGCTACTAAATGGTCCAAAATAACACATTCACCATTAAGCCCAGTCGTATACGATATTGTTTACAATCACCATAGTTCAAAGAATAACATTGTAAATCATCCTATGTATCTATCCAATTTTTCAACACTTATAAACATTATTTCACTTATATGTATACATATGCATATGCAATAAAATGATTCTCGTAACTAATAAGAGTCTTCGTTAATTGTTTTTTTGTTTAATTCGTAGAACTTCATAAAGAATAAAAATTAAATAATTTAAATCAAATTTTAAAATGTTTTATCAAGTTTCGCAAGTATTTTATTTTTTTTATTATTGTGACAGCTGTTTTGGTGTTTAAGACCACTATTAAACTGTGGGTAGGCACTTTGAGACGATTTATTTATATGACTATTTACCCTCACCCAATTTCAATTTTTCTGGTGCCTAAAATTATTTATTACCGGTGAAACAGATTTAGTGAGAAAATAATTGAGACATTATATTGTCTTTTCTGTGAAGCACTTTGTAATCTATTTTTTCGGGATTAAATTTTAATGTTTTCTTAATTGTTTTATAATATCGTGACTGCTATTGACTTATTTAAATATGTTATACATATTGAGAAGTGGGGAATAAATAATTTTCCTTGCTTCATTAGCTGACTCTTCATTTTAATTCAACTAAAAAAACACAAAACTCTAAATGTGTTTACTGTACATTGAGTATAAAACACTGCAGCTTGGGGAAATTTATAGCATGTAAGAGAAGTGTTAATAGGTTTTTTGAATTCAGGACGTAAAATACATAATCATCACAATTTTATTCACATTTTTTAATGGAGTTGGGAACCCATCACTCCTGCGCTTATTCGGCGACCTCCGTTCATCGCAGGTTCAGTCTCTCCTCTCACAGCATCTCTTAAAATATATGTTTGATATTCTTTGCAATATTTCGTATTTAGCTATAGAAAGCAAGACAGAAATTAAATATCCAAGAATAACAATAGACCAATACCTAAAATGGTCCCAACCCATAAACATACTCCAAGACAGAATAAACAAATAATATACATCTTCAGGTGTTTAATAACATGGTAATGGTCAATTTTTCTGAGCGTCGTTTAGTAACTAAAATTTTGCAGCCCCTTTTAAAAATTTATGTTTCTAGACCTTTCTTAAAGGTTTCGAAATTGATTTCTGACCTCAAAGAAGGACATTCCAAGAATATAAGTCCAGTTTAAGATATATTTATGTAAATGTATTTATTATCTATGAGTTAGAGATAGATAAATCCTGAGTTAAATTTAAATTATAGCAGCCAGTTAGAGTAACACGCGTGTTAAATAGGACCACGCGCTATTTCAAGAATAATTTTGCTAAAGTAATTGTTATTAGTGTGGCCAGTCGAGAAAACACAATATTTCTCCAAATTGTGTGAAAAACTTGGCCGAATCATTTTTTTGGTGCGGCCACACCGACGGTTAAATTTGATCTCTTGTGAAATATGCCGTGGGTTTTAGTTTGCGTCGTAGTTTCATCTTGAAAATATTATTTTATTGCTGAATATATCAATAGCGCTTTGTTCCTATAAAAATTTTCGTGTTAGCATTTAAAAATAAATAACTACCTAACTATTATATGCGATATTACAAGGAAAAATATAATTTGCCTTTGAGTAACTATAATATCACATTGAATTTGAGGCATTGCAAATTTCGAGATCTTTTAATATACGACATCGTGCCAAAAATTCAGAATCATCCCAAATAAGCGTAATATATTATTTTCTTCAAGATTTTTGGGATATCATGCCGTGTTGCGCTTCCTCCTCCTGTAGCCAAAAATATGCTTTTCGACATTGTCATAATCTTCCATAGTATTATTCATGAAATAAATCGTAAGAAACATTGAAGCGAGCAATTCCGTCAACAGAACTGTCAAATGTGTCAAAATGGCCGAGTAACTATCGGTTTTCGAAAAGTAAGAGCTAAAGTTAGAAGTGACGTAAAACAGGCAGCTAAGTTAATTGAAAAACGCATTTTGGGAAAATTTAACTTTAGCAAGCCTTTTAACTCTTACTTTTACTATGGCATGCTTTGAAACAGAATGTCCTTAGAATGACTTACTTCGCTTCCTGCCAATCAATAAAACAATGTCATTTTAGGATGAGGTGGAACTTACAAAAATCATGCACAAGTACGTTAAATAACACAAAAATTTTGTAATAAAAATAATGCTAAACAAACCATACCCATACTTCCATAGCGCAATTCCCATTCTTTTTAAGGAAGATCCTTGTATTTTTCCTTAGGCTTAATAACTTTTGATTGACGGGGAGAGGGACGTCGGATAGTTATTATTTATTAATTAAAAATAATGATAGTATTATTACGCAATACGATAAACATAATGTTTTTAAATAGAATGATATTTATTTAATATTTTATAAATTTACATAGGCTTACCATTTATCAAAATCCAATCAGAAATATTACTTTTTTCTGACCGTTCCATTGTATGTTTTACAAAATATTTAAAATACGAATATGATATTTAAAGTGCAGAAAAGTATGTTTAATAATGTGTCGTTGCATTTTTGTAAAAAACGTAACCAAAAAATTGTGTTTTGACCTTGATTGTCAAGAGGTTATTTGAAAACACAAATTGATGTAATATTTTCTAATGACACAAGTTTTTGAACTAAAGCTTTAAAAAATTGTTTGTATAGTATTTTATTTTATTTTTAAATAGCATAAATAAGCCTTTTACAAAGTATTACGTTTTATAAAAAGGTACCTACCTCACTAGATAGTAATGACCTTTTTTTTCACTAGTTCTAAAAGTGACATTTTTCATCTTGGTCTATGCTGACTATGCTGACCGAAGAGGTGGTCATTCCACTTATTTTCGAGCTCGGTTTCAATTCCGAGTTTAGAAACACGGACTCGATTCCTCGGACTAGGTCTTCGTTCCTTTTGGTCCGCACGGGTCCGTCGTCACGGAAACAAAAAATCGTTCATATTACACTATTGAATAGGGACGTTTTTCGTTTCTGACTCCAATCCAAAACCTTTTCCGTTCCTCGAATGTGAGTTAGGAACGCGTGAATCCGGATTCGCGTTCGAGGAATGGAATCCATGTGACTAAACTCGGAATTGGAACCGAGTTTTTAAAATAAGCGGAATGACCCACCTCTTCGGTAGACACAAATTCAAATGTCACTTTTAGAATTAGAGACAAAAAAGGTCATTACTATCTAACGAGGTAGGTACCTTTTTATAAAACGTGATTCGTCGTTAAAAGGCTTATTTATGATATTTGAAAATAAAATAAATATGTATTAAAATGAATTATAATATATCGTTATTGTTTTCTAAAGTTTTAGTTCAAAATCTTATGTCACTTGAAGATGTTTCATCAATATGAGTTTTCAAATAATCTCTTGACAATCTATTTAGGATCTGTTTACTATGTTTCACTGGAATTCCGCAATTAATCAAGAAGTCTTTAACCCTAAGGGAAAACGTAAGGAATCTTCCTTAAAAAGAACTGTAATAGCACCCCTGATCTTCAATTTAAAGAATTCAGAAACCTAAAAGAACTATATGTCTACCATGCAACTTTACAATCATACAAAAATAATATTTTAAACAAACCTGCGGAATTTAAAAATAACAGAATTCTTAGACAAGAATCATTTCTTCGAAATTACAACATTTTAAAAAACAATGAGGCAATTCAATTATAAATAACTTGGAGTATTTTTTTTTTAAATTTAGTACCAGAACAAATCAGAAACACGATTAAAAATTAAAAATATTTCACCTTAAGCACACTGAAAAAAATGTACTGAATAATAAAACATATAAATAAACGAATAACAATAAAATAATACAGCCCCCAAACACTCAAGCTCAGCTTAATTATTAAGGTACGTCTTATATAAATATTATTACTGAAAAATTATAGCTTTTTTTTTTAAATGATGTAACATTTGTTTTTGAATACGTATATATATATATATATACATATAACTTTTTTTATGTTATTTAATATTTGTGCGACAAAAAATGTTTGGGAATGCAACTTCAAAAAACAGTTCTTAGAGCACGATGAAAGAAGATATGGAACTTTTATTAAAATAAATAGATTAAATCGTAGTTTAATGGTAGAACGTAAACAGGAAACTTCAATTTTTCTGCAAATCTTTTGATTGCTTTATTGCATTCGCCATGACAAACTGCCTGTCCTGAAAAAGGGGAAATAAACTTAAAGTTCAATATCACGAAAATAAGTTATCTCACATGGTTATGCAAACTTTTTAACCAGTGTCTAGAGGAGGGTTACACCCCATTAGATTGGAGAAGGGCTGTGATCATGCCTCTATACAAAGGTAAAGGGTCACGCATGGAATGTGGAAATCACAGGGCTATTAGCCTGCTAAGTTCAGTCGGTAAGCTGTATGGTAGGATATTGATTGAAAGGGTACAAATGAAAACAAAGGATAAAATATGGGATGTGCAAGGCGCATTTATGAGTGGAAGGGGGTGCATGGATCAGATTTTCTCGTTGCGTATGCTCACAGAGAAGTTTCTGGCAAAAACAGAAACTTTTCTGTGCTTTTGTAGATCTACAAAAAGCATACGACAGAGTTGACAGGAAAAAGTTATGGAAGGTGTTGTCTAAGTATGGAGTGAATACAAATCTTATACAGGCAATCGCATCGCTGTACGAGGGAAGCGTTGCATGTGTTAGGGCAAACGGTGATTTTACGGGGTGGTTTGACATCACAAAGGTGTTAAGCAAGGCTGCGTAATGTCACCGTGGTTATTCAATCTATACATGGATAATTGTATGCAAGAATTGAAAGAGGTGGGCCTGGGCGCGAAAATGAGTAGTCTGCAAGTATGTTGTCTGTTGTATGCTGATGATGCGGTGCTGATTGCTAACAGTATGGAAGATCTACAGTCCCTCGTATCTAGGATGAACGAAGTATGTATGAAGAATGAGCTAATGATGAATGTAAGTAAGTCTAAAGTCATGGTGTTTGAAAGAGTACGAAAACAGTGTGCAATATAGTTGTGAATGATGAATACTTGGAGCAGGTAGATGAGTTTGTGTATTTAGGAAGTATGTTTACGAGAGATGGAAAGACTGATAGGGATATTGAAAGAAGGGTGAATGCAGGAAACTCCATTAACGGAGGACTGAATGCGGTTGGCAAACAAAAAGTTGTCCAAAGAAGCGAAGCTAGCAGTCCACAATGGAGTGCTGAGTACCAACCTTGATGTATGGCAGTGAGGCATGGAACTGGCAGAGGAAGGATGAAAGTAGACTGAATGCTGTAGAAAATGAGATCCTCTGAGACAGGTAATGGCCAAAGTAAAACCATGTATGATCGTGTGAAAAATATTGAGATTCGTAAAGAATGCAAGGCTGATGTATGCATAGTGAGCAAGATTAAGAAAGGGACGCTTAGATGGTTTGGGCATGTAGAGCGAATGAACGAAGAGAGGAGTGTAAGGAGAATATATGACGCAAATGTGAATGGAAGAAGAAGCCGGGGACACCCGAGGAAGACATGGCACGTCAAGTGAATCAAATACTCGAGTCGGGCCATGTCAGAAGTCGGAATAACAGAGGAGAATGTATGAGGCGTTGTATGAATGTGAATGAAGCAAGAAGTGTATGCCAAGATCGAGTTGTTTGGCGGTCCGTCCTCTCTGCCTACCCCTGCGGGGAAACGGCGTGATGGTTAGTTAGTTAGTTAGTTAGTTAAGTATATCAATGTAATTTTTAAAGTGCATTTTGCAACAAAGCAAATTAATGGTTACACCCCCAGAAATATTTATAACAATGTCTAATATTTATTGCTATTCAGCAAGTCAGAAGGAACCACGGCCTATTTCTCAAATTAATATTATAAGATTACTAATATCTCGTATGTAAATCTCATTAATTATTTTTGTGTTTAGTTTTGTGTAATTCGTACAACTCCATTTAATTTTTTATTTTTTATTAATTTAATATAAATCTAATTTAATAATGTTATTATTAAGTTATGGAAGTATTTTTAGTTTTTATTATTGTGACAGCTGTTTCGGCATCCAAGCCCATTTTCGAACTGCAGTTAATCCACATTGTGACGACTTATTTATATGATTTTATTTACTCCCTCCCCCCCCCCCATTCTAATTTGGCTGGGTTTGAAAACAAAGATTTATTATCAGTAAAACCGATTTAGCTCGTAAATAATAAAATTCACAGAATGGATATATTTAATTGTTTTCTAACTAAATCGTCACTGAAATTTACACAATTTGTAGACTGCTAATGCAAGAAATACTACGAACGATTTATCTATAAATTCTACACGGGTAGTTACAAAAATATGTATGGTGTCCAGTGGCGTGCGGTCCGTACAGGCTTAAAAGCTGTAAGAAAAATGAACCATGAGAAAAAAATTTAAAAGGTGAAAAACGTCTTTTCACCTTTTAAAATTTCTTTCATGAATTTTATAAAGAACTTGTACGTTCATTTATTCAGTTGGCCATAACAATCAGCGGAAGATAATAATAAAATTACCATTTTCAAATATTTATTTCACATTTCATGACCGAACTTGAAAAATTACACACAGCCTACCCCACACGCCACAGATGATTTCCAATGACAAAAGTTCATAAACTGCAAGCTTTTAAAGTACTGGAATTTTAGGTAAAACGATCGAAAATGCGTTCACTGATTTTCAATCATCACATATTATCACAGATTTTGGTATGTATTTCATAGAATTTAAAAGATAATAGTTTGAGGATTTTCGTCACTGGAAACCTTAGACATTTTTCTAACTACCCGTATAAATTTACAGTTAAATTATATGTAGCATTGCTAGCGTTAGCAACCTGCAAAGTGACGTTTAGTCCCCTATTTGGGTACTCGTCTTTAAGAGCCTTTCGTATTAGGACTCCGATAAAAAAGTTTCAATATTCTAACAAATGACCCTTAATGAAGAGGTATCTTGGCAGCCACAAGAAAGACTCGTGAAGGAACATCCGATTTTTTTCGATTTTGTAATGTGATGATACAAATTAGCAACTTATCTTTGAATGCATCCTTGTAAACAACCCTCATTAGGCTTCTCTGCTACCTTTGGAAATCGATTTAAAATTATACTACAAGGTGTTCAGAAACGTTTTTGTTAAGGGTAGAAAAATAAGACTAAATTCGTGAAAAAGACGAGACGAACAGACACTAAGCAGAGTAACTGTGAAATGGGGTGAGAGGTAAGGTCCAGTAAAATAAATTTGCAGTAGATGTGTGGTAGTTTTGTAGCAGAATTAAAGCAGCATTGAAGCGGAATTGTAGTAGAATAGACACATAAGAGATGATTTATTTATTTACACTTAAAAAAATTAAGCTTTAGAGTGGAGAGGGACGTCATAGGTGGACTGTTTATTAATTCAAAATAATGATAATATTATTACGCAATACAATAAACATCATGTTTTTAAAAAGAAACATAAACTCGTATATGATATTTTTTTAAGGTTTTAATAAAAGCTTAGCATTTATCAAAATTAAATCAGAAATATTGCTTTTCTGATCGTCCAATGTATGCTTTAAAATATTTTTTAAAAGTGGAGAATAATAGTTGAAATACTTTTCCGGTACTTTTTTTTAATTAACTTGACCAGTTTTGTAATACCCATTTAGTGTAGTTAGTGTTTATGAAAATTTGAAAATACTTACACCGTATTCTTTTTTCTGCGTAGGTAATCGGTGGCCGAACCGCCAGCAAGTATCAAATGTTCTTACACGTAGTAAGTCAGTAGAACCCCAGCCACCGGGCGACCAGGACACATTCGTTGACGGATGTAAAGTTTTTAATAAAATTAACAATATAATGATATTTTTTTCACGGGAACACATCGAATGTGTAAGCCATCGGAAAAATTAGAAATAAAATTTTGGAATAATTGTAAAAAATGACGTTATAATGATAAAATGCATGATGTAACTGAGTCATTCCTTATGGCAATGCTAATTTTGTTTTGCATCTTGGCATGCCGAAGGTTAACCGAGGGATAGAAAGTAAGGAATCCAGATGACGAATCATTTCTTCAAATGGGTGTGACGACGTCCGTAACTTGGCAGTTTTTGCGTTTGGTTTTGAGTCGGGAGGTTTTTTCATATATGACGCAAGAGTCCTAAATACCCGGAATCAGTGGGACTATGGCATTCCCAATTCAGGGTATGTTGTAAAGTTGAAGGAAGCAGGGAGGGGAAGGAGATGGGAAAAAAGAATTTTTAAAAGTACCTGGATTTTTAGATCTGGTCACTAAACACAGAGTTAAGCTAACATTTCAATGATCTGTATTTGAGGGTAGTGGATGTGGTAGTGGTGTTGAAAGCTTGGAAATGAAATACCACTATTTATCGCTGCAGTGTTTCAATCAGCCGTATAAAATCAATAATTAATAATTAAATGAATACATGTGTTAGCGATAGAGTAAAAACATGTTTGTAATTTCTGTATTTTAAAATGAAATTATTTTTTTAAAATTTTATTTTATTTGAGTTTACAGATTGTCCGTAATTTTAACTTCATTTAAATTCTATAGGCACTGATTAAAACTACCTGCACTTCGGGCTCAGAAATGTATAGCTAAGCAGTGAAATTTTTTCAATTGCTAAAAATATATAAGTTAGAATTAAATATGTAAAATAATTTATTCGCATTAAATATCCACCGTGAACGGAGGTGCAATTACAGTTTTTTTTAATTACAAATGTTTGCGAAATTTGATTTTTGAACCCGTAAACTATGAGACCGGAGCCGCAGAGCTTACCGCCCAGCTACGGTGGTCGTCAACATGAAATATGGAGTTACGTTACACTTCACAACAACCCTGTAACCGCGTGAAGTTCTCACTGCAATAAATCCGCACCCCACGATGTCGCCCCCGTCGCTCCCGAAACAAAATATTGTAACGCGCGTAAAAAGTGAAAACGGGCCGGCGCAATTTATGGGTTCGGGCGTATGATAAGGGCGCCGGTCACGCACTCGCCGCGGAAAATGAAGCCATAACGAGGCTGATGTTGTGTTGTTTTCCGTTACTTTGCGTCCTGTTAGGAGATTTATGGCTTACGGCGTTCTGGATTAACGGCCCCCGCGTCGAGTGCGGGCGTGTGACTAGCGAGTAGCGAGTTACCATAGCCCCCGCCCGGTGAGCGACGCCGCGCCCGGCCGGCACTGGGTTCACGGCTAACCTTTTTGTCAGATATCTCGTTACTTTGGTAAATTTGTGCAATTTATTGTTTGACAAGTGTTAAAGCTTTTCCGAACAAAAGTGCAAACACATTATAAACAATGGATTTCATTTTTATCAAAATTGTTCAAGCAAACAAATGATAAAAATTTCTTCAAAATATTGGTATTCACTTTGTGGAGTCATCATTAATAAATGAATTAAAAATTACTTTGTATTCGTCACTTTATTAATATAAACATATCTACATGTTTCGAAAGCGATGCTTTCCTCATCAGGAATATATAGAAAACTAAAAAATAATAATGTCAAGTATAGACAAATGATATACATAAAATACAATAATGTAGGAATATTTCTAATTTTGAAACTGTCAATTTATGTTTGAATTCCATATTAAAATGATTTTTTTGATTAAAAAAACTCCATAGATTCAGTAAATAAACACAATGTAATCCGTCTTCTTTTAATGGGTAATAAACCATCCCGAAAGTAGTTTTTAAAAACACAACAGTACCGTCAGCAATAAAATAAATTTCAAACAATAAAAACAATATTAGAAAAGCAGGCAACTCACTCCCGACATCCATGCTATATATAACATAGATTTAGTATTCATTGTACCAGTCTGAGGATGCCCGTGATAGGGTGAAACCAGTCCGGTCGAAAATAAATAAGTGGAAAAAAGTTACAAAGGTCTTTTTAATAAATAAAAAAATCATTTTAATGTAAGAATAAACAAATTATAAACATAAACAAAAATTGATTAAAGTATGTAATATTTAATGAAATTGTTAATATTTTTTTTAATAAAACATTGAATAACATCTAAATATTAGAAATATTATAAAGGAAATTATTTTTATTACTAATATTAACGATGAAAATAAATTCAAAATCCGTTTTAAAAAAATATTTTATTATTAATTATATTGAATTGACTATTAACACTTTTTCTCATTTGTAAAATTTAATTTAATCACCACTTTATTAATATGTACATATTAATTATAAGTAATACATAAGTTATTTTTAATTTATTTATTAATAATGTCACCACATAGTGAACACCAATCTTTTGAATAAATTATTAAACATAATTGTTACACAATATCCAAAATGTTCATGTAAGTGAGTGTGCTGCTCATGAAGATTTTAGATGGTAGTTTTAATCGGCATATGTATAAAATATATATTTTAAGTATATTAGGTTAGGTTATTTAGAGTATATGTACATGCTTTGTTCTTGTTTTCTTACTTTACATTTGATTATTTATACCCCTAGTTTATAAATTGTTCATGTAAGTGAGTGCTGCTCATGAAGATTTAAAGTCGTAGTTTTTTTTTTTTTTTTTACGCCAATTACATAACTACATAAAATATTTTTAATAACAATAATGGCGAGTCCCCGAAGGAGTATGCAGTGAAGATATACGGCCGAATAACAAAATACGACATACTTATATATAAGCGACTGCACTTTCCACTTATGACGCCTGCAAATATAAGTATATCAATCTTTGTTACACGGCCCCAAATCCTCTCCGCATACTTACTTTTCAAATGAGGACGTACTACAAAAATAATCTTTTAGGCCTTTAGGGGACCAACTGTCCGAGGGATCAACTGTCGGAGGGATGTACTGTCGAGAGATCAACTGTCGGGAGTATCAACTGTCGGGGGGCCAACTGTCGGGGGATCAACTATCATGGAACCGAGAAGACATATTTAACTTGTAAAATTCTTTCTTTATTTACGGTAGATATGGCTTATCTTAGAGGATTTTCCTATTTCATGCGATTTAAAGTAAATACATTCATTCACACATTATACGTCTCAAAGGAGTACATTCCTCAATGTTGAGCTTGTGATAAGGATTCATTTAATGCGTAATGGCAATTGTAAGATATTTTCACGAGATCCTCTAAGCTTTAATCTTTAAATAGAGCGTTTGATGTTTTGTGGAAAGTGGCATGTTTTACTGGCTGTTTTCATAAAGAAGATACTCCTTTAGAAGGATAAGGATATTATTAATTCGGATCTCGACTGTTGCGAACTCCTGAGCCTTGTCAACATAGGGCTATCTAAATCGCACACCAGGCACAAGAACCTTTTTCAATGTCACCTTTTACAAACAAATTACCAAGCAAACTCGCCAATTCCTCGCCTACATAGTTTATCAAACGAATATATGAGGGATATCGATATTTTTGACATGAAAAATTCAATGTTTAAAACTCACTTCATATCAAAATATTATTTCTAATATCTGCAGACTATTATTTTGTTTTTAATGATTGAAGATAACATTAACCACTCTCAAAAATGAAGCATGAAACCGAAAGAAATAGAAAATAAAAGGTAACGGTTGGAACTGGGACTCGAAACCTAGACCTCATCTACTATCCGGAACCTTACGCTCTAATCCACTATGCTAGAGCTACCCCAAGCCGTTCCGTTCGATCTCTATGAACTATTAAGGGGAACGGCTGCGCGGCCTGTTGCATATAAAACTTAATTTTGGATTTGAGGCCAAAATACTCACCTAAACCTAATGATCTTTTTTTTTCATCAAAAAGTATAGTAAATATCTAGTACGGATGAGAAGTTATTTATTTATTTTTGTTTTACATTGTGAAATATAGGCCATTAAAGGAATTGATTTTTCACGATATTAGAGACAACTTTAAAAATTATTTAGGGTAATTATTAACAGTGATTTAAAAAAGAGTTTAACTCCATCTGCTTTGAAAATATAATTAAATATAAAATAATTTTTTTAAATTTTTAAATATTAAAATAAGCATTACGGCGAACTTAAAATAAATTAAAAACGACCAATTTACGTAGGAACACAAATTTGCTGTACATAATTTAAAACATCGACCCGAAAAAACGTTTTTCTTTAAATGCTTTGTTTTTATATGTTTTATTTATGTAATCATATTTACATAGCAAATGCGATAATTAAAAAAAAAATACGATAAAATTATGAAATATGATATTTTTTTCATGGCATATACTTTATAACTTCAAACAAAAATAAATAAAATACTTCTCATCCGTACTAGATATTTACTAATTCTTTAATTTAAATTTGAAAAAATGTCGTTCGGTTCGGATGGGTATTTTGGCCTCAAAACCAAAATTCAGTTATGGATGAAGCAAGCAGCGCAGCCGTTCCTCTTAACATCATTTTAAATTAATTCTCATAGATTTTTGACTACTAACTTTTCATCATGACTACAAGATTCTAGCAGAATTTATTTGTAATCTTTTTAGATAGTGTATCGGATATACATATCCGATTTATATTTATATGGGACATCTGTCGGACTTTTTCTACAAGTATATACCCAATTTTGAAAAAACTTATTGATGCTTATAAACCTCATTGTAATATATTTCTAATAATTAAAGATGACATTAACAACTCTCAAAATGAAACATAAAACCGAAAAGACACACAAAAGAAAAAGAAAACAATCCCAGCTGCTACCATTATCTTTTTTACTGGGACTCGAGCACAGCAACTTTTGTTCTATACGGGACCTTGCGCTCGAATCCACAAAACGCTGACAAAAATTGTAATAATAAACAGTAATAATTATAATTGTAACTAATTATTGTATGCAACTATTGTTTTGTTACTTACATAAGAAATATTAAAGTAGATTGCAACCTGTTTATTTTACTAGCACTTCTTTGAAAAATGTAACCACTTTACATAATATGAATGTCCCACGGACGTATAAAACAGTAAATAAATAAATTAACTAATTAATAAAAATAACTTGAAAAAAGCACAGTTTCTTCATATTAGTGCCAGGAAGGTTTAGAAAGTAGTTTGAATGAAATCCAATGTGTAAAACTGCTGCTATAACATTTTAAAATCAGTATGAAAAACATTGAATCAACAATATTGTATTGTGGTTAACACCTAGATATACCATTCTGGTTAGCCACAGATTACATATTCCAAAGAAGAAGATTAGTCCGGGTAATATATTTTAAAAGTGGTAAACACAAGTAGGTGGCTACTTAAGAACATTATTATTTAGATATATTTTGAAAAAATAAATGTTTGGAGTGACACCAAATTTTTCAAATTAACGTCTCTTTGTTTCTTTATTTAGAGGTAGTGATAATCGTCACAATGCATTACTTTCACTGTCAAATTATTATGGCACCCAAACGACAAGCAAGAATTCAGAACTTCATAACTTTATTACAAAAAAAATTCGAAGGCCGGGTACATGTCAGCTAATTTAATGTATTTATTTATTCAATTTATAAAAATGTTTTCCGTTAACACCACTCTGACTGTCCAATTGGGAAGTTCTCGTTTTAGGACAGTCAAATTGACAAGCTTTGTTCATATTGCGTAATATATGAGAGAAACAATAAACATAGAACAATAGAAAATAAGTAACCATACATTATATATTACATAACAGTTAATTTGATTGAAATGTGAAGTTAGATGGGTAATGGTTATAGAATGTATTTAATATTTTGTATCAAAGACCGAAACATTCACCAATATTTTTATACTGTTTATCCTGATGAGGAAAGCTTTGCTATCGAAACATGTTGATATTTATACATTGGATAAGTGATGTAAACAAAGTTATTCTTATTAATTTATTAATAAGGACGCCACAAAGTGACTACAAATCTTTTGAAGAAATAATAAATGAGTGTACATATAATTTATATAGACGAATATTTCCGTCCTTTCATTCAATTCGTCTTTCCTCTGCCAGTTTCACGCCTCACTGCCAAATATCAGCGTTCAAATTAAAGTTCTTCTATAGTCTATAGACTGCTAGCTTCGCTTCCTTTGACAACTTTTTGCAAACGACAACTGCATTAAGTTCTTCATTAATTTAATTTCCGGCAATCACCCTTCTGCCAATATCCCCATCAGCCTTTCCGTCTCTTGTGAACTATCTTTCGAAGTAAATAAACTCACCCCTCGTTCAAGAATTTCTCGCTAACAACTATATTTATTTATTTAATTATATTTATATATTATACAGTACCATTTTACATAATAGGTTTTTTTTAAGTATAATAAAGGTGTTTTGTATGGTGCTTTATAATGTGCAGTTTAAGGTAGGTTTGAAGAGGTGATTCTGTGAATGGAGTGTTATATGTGTCGTGACCACCTCACTAGAAGAACATGTGCTGAGGTGTTCACGTGGATGTATTAAATGTGGTACAAGTATTGATATATTTTGATTTAATTTTTAGTTTTGCTATACAAATGTAAATTAGGTACAGAATTTGAAGAGAAACACGTTTTTTGTTTTTGTTTTCGTTTTTGTTTTGGTTACAGTAGGCAAATCCTTTAAAACATAATTAACATGTAATTATAAATACTTTCGACTAAGTTTAATAATATTAAAGTATATTGCACGGAATAAGGGAGAAGGGACTATCAAGTAAGTACAGTATTTTATGTATTGGGTTATGTTCGGTTTGGTTTTATTATGCTTTGAATAACATGAATACCTTGTTTTTAAAACAAATAAAACAAAAACTTTGTTTACATCACTTTTATTTGGTTTCGTCACTACTGTAGCTTCTTCAGGGCAGTATAATACTAAACTATGAACTAAGATTCACATGTGTTATAGATTGATAAAAACAGGCGAGTGAAGGGTCAAGGGTGGGAGGGGAGCAAGTACCGAACCGGGAATGGCGGGTCCTTTGTTTAGGGGGAATATTTTAAGGATTAGGCTTTTTTTATTATTAATGAGTCTACTATTAGTGTGTTTGGCTTTAATTATTTCTAATGCTTCTAAGTTGTCTAATCTAATGCATATTCCATTTTTATGCAGTAAACTAGTGCCTTTATTTTTATTGAATGTGTGGTCTGTTTCTAAGAGGTGGTTGTCAAATACCTTGTTTTTTGACCCAGATATATATATATATATATTTTTTTAATATTAATTGTAGTTTTTTTATATGAATACCGCACAAAAGTCCCAACTGCTCCCAACCCTCTGGAGCTAGTGAGACTATGGCATACCCAATTGGGGAATGTTGTGAGGCTGAAGATATTGGAGAGGGGAAGGAGAAGTGGGAGAGAAAGGTTGGGAAATACCTGGCTATTCAGATGTGGTCACCAAACACGGCGAAAAGCCATTTCAAACAACGTTTCAATTCTGAATGGTGGTCTTTCACCAGGGCGATACTGAGAGTATCTTCTACTCTGGAACGTGCGCAAATATACTATATATTATTTTTAAATGAATTAATTGTGAAATACCACAAATTAATTAAATAAAATTTACTTGCGCACGCCAGGATTTGAACCCGCGACCTTCGGATAACAACGATAGATATTATATGTAACAACATTTTCTCAATTTCAAATGCGAGGACTACGGACTTATATTCAAAATCGAATCATTTTTCGTGGTTCCATGATAAATTAACACACGTATGAATCGGCACACTTTTTAAAAGTGATATAGTCATTAAAAGTGCAAAAAATAACTACGCCGAAAATTTGATCTCACCTAACCTACTATGTTAGGTTATGTTTTCGAGGTGTTTATGTTTTTAAGGTGAATGCAATTTGTTAGCCATGAAGCGCAGTGGAAAAATTATGCAGCACCCTTGAGGTGATTATTCGCAAAAACGGCACTGTACAAATAATCCAAATATTATTATTATTATTACCAGTATCTCGTTAACAAAAAATTGTCCAAAGAAGAAAAGCTAGCAGTCCACAATGGAGTGCAGATACCAACCCTGACGTATGGCAGTAAGGCATGGAATTGGCAGAGAAAGGATGAAAGTAAACTGAATGCGTGGAAATGAGATCTCTTAGACCAGGTATGAACGTGTGAAAAATGTTGAGGTTTGTAAAGAATGCAAGGCTGATTGATGTAAGCGTAGTGAGTAAGATTAAGAAAGGTAAGCTTAGATGGTTTGGGCATGTAGAGCAAATGAACAAAGAAAAGAGTTTAAGAAGAATATATGACGCGAATGTGAATGGAAAAAGAAGCGGGGGACGTCCGAGGAAGACATTTCACGATCAAGTTAATCAAATACATCATATGTCATAAGTTGGAATAACAGAGGAGAATGTATTAGACCTTGTATGAATGTGAATGAAGCAAGAAGTATATGCCAAGATCGAGTTGTTTGGTTTGGCTGTCCGTCCTCTCGGCCTACCCCTACGGGGAATCGGCTTGATGGTGAGTTAGTTAGTTAAATTTAAAATAAATACGACTTTAATAACGTGTATATCATAATTTAAATGAAAAATATATATATTTATGTTATGTTTGACAATTTCACGGGTGTAAGATGTAGAACAATATTCTCCCGGTTTACCAGCGTATATATATAATGTACTTACTAATATTAATCCGCAGTAGATAATTATTATACCTTTAATTGGAAAAGAAAATCATTCACTTTGGATGGGGATTTTGACCTCAAATCCGAAGTTAAGTTTTGTATGAATCAGGGCGAGCAGCCGTTCCTCTTAAATGAAATGGAAATTAATGGAATACTTTCTAATGAAAACGTGAAAACTATTTAATTTTATTTTGCCTATGAATAAAAATTCCAAACCAAAGAAGAACTTTCCCTTCTGTGGCCTGTCTGCCCCTAACCCATTATTTATTCAGACATTTAAAGCCTTGAGAGGTTAAACAAATTAAAATTAGTTTTAAGACCCAAGAAACTGTTTTAGATGTCATCGCTTAGACCGATGGAAAATCAAACAGATATGTGCTGTGGGCGGGTCAGTGTGCCAAAAGCATGCTTAATCTATGCTAACTTTTGGTGAAATTGATCAAAAATGTTCAGATATCGTTTTTTAAGGGAAAACTGCAGAAGTTGAACTATGAAAACCCCGATTGGGGTGTTGTGAGATGTGTTATGAAGCAAGTCCCTAACAACCAAGGTTGACAAACCGCCGACCCGGAATTAACCATAAATAAACATTAGTTGTCTATGATAATTATTTCTCCTAGACGCTCCGTTTGGGAAGGGGAGGTGGGAAAGGGACCGCAAGGGAGCTTTGGGAAGACAGGGCGGGCATTCTAGTCTGGAGAGCCGAGCCATCCTGTCACCCGCTTCTGCGACCAAAAACTGGTATCGTTCCAATTTACTTACCTATGTATTTCCCTCTTGCTTTTTGATAAAACAGAAATCATTTAAAATCACTCAATTTCATTCTATCCTTTAATAATCTGAAGGCGTCCACAGAGAGGTTAAAGCTTTTCCTAGAGCCTTTAGTAGCAGCTATAAAAATATAGACCTGACTGCCAGGTATTTTTAAATAGCAAAAGAGAGGTGTTTTTATTTTCCTTATTCCTGTTTCTATTTATATGTATTTGTTTTTATTAATGATAACTAACCGGTAATTTCAAAAATCGTCCATTAACGAACTGACAACACGATTAATAGACGGATGTATCGTTTTTTGTATACATCCATCTACCCTGAGGTGAGCTAGTCGGGGATATTTTATATAGTAGATCTATTGATGAACTTTATTAAGATTACAATTCAAATGTGCTTACGAAAAGGAGCGAGAGGTTCTGTTTTGTGACAGATGGGAGGGAGTGGGAAAGAGAAGGAGATCAGGAAGAGGAAGGATGAGGAGTGCCTGGCTTTTCAGATCTGGTCACCAATCTTAAACTAAACAAAAATGCTTAGAGTGAGCATATCTATATAGACAAAGAGAGAGACTAACTAACGATCATGCTGTTTCCTCGCAGGGGTAGGCGGAGAGGACGGATCGCCGAAAATCTCAGTCTTGGCACACACTCCTTTTTACAATAACTCCACACAGGGGGCCCTGTGAAAAGTAATGTATGTCATCTTTGGGGATGCTGTACTGAGGGTTTTATTAAATTAAAGGAAGAAGAGGAATTTCTAGGAAGGAAAAAGGTATGAGAAGTGGGTAGGAATCTGGGGCTCAGTGTGTCCAGGAGTGATGGGCGTATTAATCCATCCATCCCACTCTTTGCAAAGTGATGGGTCGAAAGAGTCTGGATGGAGAGATCACGGGATCGGCCCGCCATGCAGTTGATGGGCGGACGCATCCGCCTCCAAGACCTGGAAAAATGTTATCCCATGAACCCGGCACCCCTGCTAAGTTACCGAACGAAGCGAACCACTCGGGGTGACCTATGAATGGCAGAGGTGTTGGTTATCCAATGAATGGTTCCCGGGACGGCGTTACCCCTACGCGTCTCTCAAATTGGAAACTTATATTTATGGTGATTTTTGAGTACTGGCACTTAATAACACTAATACTTGGTTTATAATCACTAATTTTGCTTCACTCTCATTCACACACCATCTCATACATAGTCATCTGTTATTCTAACTCTTGACATAGCCCGACTAAAGAATTTTGTTCACTTGATCGTGCTATGTGTCTCTCGGGAGTCCCCGGCTTTCCATTCTCATTAGCGTCATATATTCTTCTTACACTCATGCATTATTTATGAATCTCAATAACGGAGCAGAGGAACAATGAGAAAAAAATAAGCTGTTATAATGTATCCATCTTTACCTATGTGTACAATATATGCTGACTATGTATATTGATTTAGTTTAAATTGTAACCGGACGAAGATTTAGCTAATCGAAACCGGTTTGTAAATAAGTTTGTCATTAAAAAAAGTGTTTGTTTGCAAGAGCCAGCAATCAAAAATGGCCATAATTTTCACTTTGCACGTAGCTATCTCAAGTAATACCACAAATTATTTATCTGTAAATTCTATATAGGTAGTTGGGAAAATGCATTAAATTTAAAAATACAACAATTTTCAAAATTCAATTCTATGAAAAACTTGATGTCTACAATTTTTTACGTTTTACTTAAAATTCCAGTACGAATTTCATATCGAATTTTAAATATTACAGCTTGAGGACTATTGCCATTTGAAACCTTATAAATTCTAACAGATAAACCATTCGTAATATTTCTTGAGTGATCAACCTGAAAAGTGCGTATTTCTGTGATACCTACCATAGTGATTGCTTTCTACTTGTTCCAGACGCTTCGGGGTCCGAGACTGTAGAAAAGGAGTGCTGATCTAGTCGTGGTAACCTCTATTTGCTTCGGTAATGAGCCTGGTCCAGGTAGCCATGAGAATACAGTCCCGTTGTAAAGAGGATAGGTTCTTTGTGGACTACTTTTGTCAATTGGTGAACTCTGCTAGGTCGGATATCCAATGTCGGGAAAAGGCGATAGTCCAGGGTGTTGCAAAGTGAAAACAATACTCGTGGTAGAGCAGGCAGAAAGCAGTGGGTCAAAGTCTTGAGAGGCTAGCGGGAGATAATACGAGAGTCCGAACGAGAGAATGAACAAGAGCGATTTGGAAGGAACCGTGAACCTCTATTTAAACTCCGGGCTGTTCACAGCTTGACGCCGGATATCGGGTTATTTTCGGTGTGCGAATATTCGCATGTTGTGTCAAGCCATTGCGATCTCATCAATGGATGACACAAATATTTATGAGATGCTCCTCTCCACGTTCTACCCTCTGATCCAAAATACCTCCTTCCAGCATGTTTATTTAAATATAAATTATATAAAGAGATCAACGGATCCCCCGCCCAAACATGTTCAGGGGAATCTCTTATATATTTATTAATTACAAGTTAGGTATTCCAATCGAAAATCTTAATTATACATATTTAATTAAGCTACTTAACCTAAGCGATTTATCATCTAGGCGCACAGTGAGCGATTTAGTATGTCTCTTCAAAATAGCAAATGGCAGATTGGACGCCCTGGATTTAACGAGCCTTATTACCCTGCATGTACCCAGCCGTAACACGAGACATACGGCTCTGTATAACAATCCTTGCGTCTTCAAATAATTATTTCGAGAACTCTCCTATTCAAAGATTGCACAGACTTGGTAATGAGTTCAGTTCAATTGATGTTTACCGTTACAACACTGTGTCCAAGCTAAACATCAGTTTATTTGAATGTTTTTATTTTTTTTTTTTTTCATGTGCATCGTTTTTAATTGCAATTTTTATTATGTTATGTTTCTGCAAAATACCCAATCAGGTATAATAAAGGCTTGCTGTTTTATAAACACGTATATTATAACTGTTCATATTTTACAACGTCATAGTAATTATAATTCTACTGCCTTTATTACCCACCTATTGCGCTGAAACTAGCTACTTAAATAGTATCTACCTTCTCACTTCTTTTATACTTATGTTATTATATTATGCACTAAACTACTTCTTATACTCTTTTGTACAACCTGTTGTTATAATGTAACCACAGAATAAACTATTATTCATTGTGATAATTACGCTGTAACTACAGACTGTTATATTGTATCTACTTACTTCTTTTACAACTATTTATTATTTTATGTGTACATTATTGTATTCTTTTGTAAAACTATGTGATAAATGTATCAACATGTAAAAGCCTTCTAGGCGTGAATAAATAAATAAATAAATATTTCTTCACTCTAAACTCACATTACATTATTTTCACTAATTATGCTAAAAGGAACCCGGCCTATCTCTCAATGTCATTTATTTTCCTATATATTTTCCCGAACTCCCGTAATATTAATTTAAACGTAAACACACATTCAATCATAACATTATTGAACGCGAATCACCGTCGGGCGGTTCAGGGTTGAAGAAACGGGTGACGGTGGAATAGGGGAACGGTAGTATAAAAGCCCCTCCTTTCCCTTCTTCACAACCACCCGCAGGACTAGGGCAGTACATTCCGGAGAAAACGCAGCCTACAAATAAAATATTTAATATCAGTAAAATTAATACGTCAATAATAGTGATTAGTTCAGAACTAAATGCTTGTTTTTCTCCTTCCCTTTGTTTGGGGTTTTTTATCGAGATCTTTTCCCTAAAAACTCATTAATTTTAAATTAAACTCAGTGAAGTAAATAAAACCATCAGGTGGTGATAGTAATAAGGCCAAGGTGCCGCAATACTAGTTAGATAGAAACATGAGGGGTATTTGTATAAGTCCCAGCGATGATTACGAAAGAATCCGTAAAATCAACAAAAAAAAATCTTCACAACTATTGTGCCATCTACACACGTAGGAGAAACATCGCGCGGTACAGTAGCGTGCATCTACGAGCGTGAGGAAAATAGAAAACGAAGACTATCGTGGATGAAACGTCATCGTCTTCGCTTTTGATGTGACCTCGTCCGACACTAATAAAACAATGATCAATTTATTTGACCTGTCTGTAAAGAGTCGAAAGATTTTATGTTAATTGGCGACGTGAGTTTTCTTTCAAATCGGTATCGATCACAATTCTTGGGTTTATCTATTCAGTGGGTTAGAAGAATTTTCACAGATTCGTTCCGAATCAATTTCCATTATTTAGAGAACAATAACAAATTTGAATTCAAAGCAAGAATAGATATGTCCAATTAGGAAAATGAAATTGCGAAGTATAATTCAGAAAATAATTAAAACAGTCATTAAGATTTCATAATCACTCATTATTTTTCAGTAACTACCAGTCCGGCAGCGAAATCTAACAACGCCAATTCCTCGTTTATTATAATTAATCTAAATTCTCTTTAATAGGTAAGTGGATATCCTTGCGAAAGAAGAAAGGAATACAGGGTCGGTCTTATAATTCTCTGGGTAATATAGCTGATAAAGAAATTCCCCCCAGATAGCCAATCTACTACCTTCCCTATATATTTATCTGCCCGATAACGTGATTCTAAGTGTACTTGTTAAATACGCGACCCGAATCACTTGGCTGGAATAGTAATTTACTGGTGATTATTTGTTTAATAGGTACTTCTAACTAACACTCAATCGTGCCATGACTTCCTCGGGGGTCCCCGCTTCTTCTTCCATTCACTTTCGCGTCATATATTATTTTTATACTCCGCGTCCCTTTCTCAATCTTATTCATAACCCTTAAATCAGCTTTGAATTCTTTACGAATCTCAACATTTATCAGACGATCATACATGGTTTTACCACACATTCGCCTCAGAGATCTCATTTCTACAACATTTAATCTACTTTAATCCTTCCTCTGCCAGTTACAAGCCTCACTGCCATACATCACAGTGGTTCTAGTAAAAAAAATATACATTGTCTTGAGTTTGGAGGTGAACTTGTCAGATACGCAGCATGAATCGCTCTCTGGAATAGCAAATTATCGATTATTATTTTAATTTATATTTTATTTATTTATTTATAAAATACATGATATTTAATGGAGACATTTACATCGAGTAAATTTTTTTTTTTACATGAATCCGCACAAGAGTCTCAACTGCTCCCAATCGTCTGGAGCCAGTGAGACTGTGGCATTCCCAATTGGGGAATGTTGTGAGGCTGAAGGTATTGGGGAGGGGAATGAGAAGGGGGAGAGGAAAGTGGGGAAAGGGGGAAATACCTGGCTATTCAGATCTGGTCACCAAACACGGCTAAAAGCTATTTCAAGCAACGTTTCAATTCTGAATGGTGGTCTTTCACCAGGGCGATACTGAGAGTATCTTCCACTCTGGAACGTGTGCAAATATACTATATATTATTTTTAAATGAATTAATTGTGAAACAGAAGAAATGAATTAAATAAAATTTACTTGCGCACGCCGGGATTTGAACCCGCGACCTTCGGATTCGTAGTCGAGAGCCTTACCCCTCGACCATGGATGCAGATATATTAGATCACCATACTAGGCGGCTGCCTGTTTCATGATGACCAATGGAGTATAGTTACTTTGTATGAAGTGTAGTGTAAACATATGGATTTATTATATTAATTATATTAACATGCTGACAATTGGAAAAATTATAAAAGATAGTAGAAGATAGAAAGGAGAAAAAAGACATGTATAGGGATTAGATCATAAAAATATACATAACTTTTTTTTTATATATATGTGCATGCATGCACACATGTGCACATAGATGCATACATACATACAAACGTAAACACATACGCATATATGTATACATATATGTCCGAATATATACATACACACACACACATATACATGCACGTACACATATATCCCCACACACCTAAACAATATATTCACCTCTATCTGGACACGAGAAATTATTATTTATTTACTTTTTTACATGAATACCCCACAAGAGTCTCAACTGCTCCCAACCGTCTGGAGCTAGTGAGACTATTGCATCCCCAATTTGGAAATGTTGTGAGCCTGAAGGTATTGGAGAGGGGAAGGAGAAGGGGAAGAGGAAGGTGGGGAATTTTACTTTTTTAATAATGTATTTAAAACAAAATAATTTATAATCATATGTGAAATTTACAAATATGCCATTATAACGGAGCTTGAGCATTTACAATAAATTTCTTTACAAGTTTTATATAGTATTGAGATAAATGTATTAAGTGTTGCCAGTAAGCCTTGAATGAAAATACAACTGCAAGTGCTGTTTCTGGTGAGGAATATTTGTGTTAATAAAGGGGTGGTATTTGTTTATACTCGTATGATGAGGATATAGAATAGTAAAGCATGAAATTGCATAATTTACAGTAATTTTGTTAAAACCAGAGGAATCTGTTAAAGAAAGTATGAACACATTATTTTGAGTAAATATATTTTTAATAGTAGTATGACCCATATAAAAACATGTGCGTAAAATAGTATTTACGGAATGATCTACTTTTTTCTTAAAGAATATTAAAAACGCTCGAGTTTGAACTAAATAATGTATAGTATGGTAAGAAAAAAAACAGTGGAGTCAGCAATTATTACAATAATTATGCTAACACAAAAGAAATTAAAAAAAAGTGAGAATACATTATTTAGAGTATACGTATTATTGATAGTGGTGCCACCTATACAAAAACTTCCAAGGAAAATAATATTTACGGAATGATCTAAATTTTTTTATAGGGTATTGAAAAAAATTGAGTTTGGGCCCAAGAAGGCAAAGTATAGTAAGAATATTAAACGGTGAGATTAGCAATTATTACAATAATTGTGCTGATACAAGAGAAAGAAACTAAAGTAAGTAAGAATGTATTATTTTGGGTATATGCATTGTTAGTGGTATGACTCGTATAAAAACTTGTGATAGAAACGATATTAACTAATTGATTAACGTTTTGTTGTCCAGTAAAAGTTGACATACCTTTTGTCGTCTGTCACGGTAATAGACGTTTTATTCGATCGAGATCAAGGACATTGTTTATTGTAATAATTTTGAAGATGTCTGTTTGCCTTAGTAGAATTCGTCCTGAAGTCATCCAAGAGTGTTATAGTTGTTTTGCATTTTTTTTCGTTTGCGAAGCACCGATCAACCAAATGCTTTTTTTAGGCAACGTTTGCTCTGTTTGCCTGCTTCCAAGCATTTTAAATCGTTCAACATGCTAAGTTTTAAATGAAGGTGCCCACCCGCTATAGAAAATAAAATAGTGCCCGCCCACTTTCATACACAATAAAACAATACCCGCCCCCTTTTAAGACAATGAAGTGACATCAAAGTAAAAACTTTCAATGTAAAATTAACATTGATGAGTTAATATTGTATTTATCATGAATACATATCATTTGTTTTAAAAACTATTACATAAAACAACATTTTACACTTTACAAATATGTGCACTAAAAATATGTTGAAAATAAAGTGTTAGTTTGACTTTTGCTAATGCCGCGAAAGCACCTTGTTGGTTTCGTACGTTTGACGTCTGACGTTTCTCGTCCGTGACAAAACGAGACAAAACGTAGATTATAATAAGTAAAATAAGTTAGGTTCTATTCAGTTTTATTTAAACCACAAAAACATGTTTTGGCATTGGAAAACGGAAATAAATCTTTGTTATTTAATTTTTGATTCGCCTAAAATAGATCGCAAACTAACAATGACGTTTCACATCTGTTCACCCTGTTGATACTTTTCATAACTAGTTATTTATTAAGGAAAACTTTATCCACAAAAAACTGTATCCTAAATTAATTGTAAGTTTAATCGAGAATTTCCTTGGAAAAACGTATTTGTCCATTTGAATAGTGTTGGGGCAAAATTTCGGCTCAACAGTTGTTCAGTAGGGTTGGAAAGAATGGCCCTAAGTGGTCTTAAAAGCTACTGAGGTTAAAGAGTTCCTTTACAGTTCAAAAGCGTCCGGTTGTTGATCCCTGGTTAGAGTGAAAGGTCTGTGGCGCCATCTATTGATAGGAACGGAACTTTAATACATCATACATTATTACACATCAAACACATTTAATACATCATACATCATTACATCATTACATCATACACATTCGCGTCATATATTCTCCTTACACTCCTTTCTTCATTCATTCGCTCTACATGCCCAAACCATCTAAGCGTCCCTTTCTTGATCTTGCTCACTACGCTTACATCAGCCTTGCATTCTTTAGGAATCTCAACATTTTTCATACGATCATACATGGTTTTACCACACATTCGTTTAGAGATCTCATTTCTACAGCATTCAGTCTACTTTCGTCCTTCCTCTGCCAGTTCCATGCCTCACTGCCATACATCAGGGTTGGTATCAGCACTCCATTGTGGACTGCTAGCTTCGCTTCTTTGGACAACTTTTTGTTTGCGCCAACCGCGTTCAGTCCTCCGTTAATGGAGTTTCCTGCATTCACCCTTCTTTCAATATCCCTATCAGTCTTTCCATCTCTAGTAAACATACTTCCCAAATACACAAACTAATCGACCTGCTCCAAGTAATCATCATTTACAACTATATTGCACACTGTTTGCGTACTCTCTCTTTCAAATACCAAGACTTTAGACTTACTTACATTCATCATTAGCTCATTTTTCATACATACTTCGTTCATCCTAGATACGAGGGACCGTAGATCTTCCATACTGTTAGCAATCAGCACCGCATCATCAGCATACAACAGGCAACATACTTGCAGACTGTTCATTTTCGTGCCCAAGCCCACCTCTTTCAATTTTTGCATACAATTATCCTTGTATAGATTGAATAGCCACAGTGACATTACGCAGCCTTGCTTAACACCTTTTGTGATGTCAAACCACCCCGTAAAATCACCGTTTGTCCTAACACATGCAACATGTATAAGATTTGTATTCACAGCATACTTGGACAACACCTTCCATTACTTTTTTCTGTTAACTCGTGTGTTTCCAATAAATAAATAAATATTGTTATATAGGTATCAATAATAATACATAAAAAAACAATAACAACAGAAAAAGGGGAAAAAGATTTTTTTTTTTTTAATATTCATTAATACAAAATTAAAAACGTTTATGGTGGTCTCCCGTCTTCAAATGCCCATTAGGTGGAATCCATCCAGGCAGTCATGGCAGTAATTATGGTATTCGTGGATTGGCGTACTCTGCAGCATAAGCCTCCCATGCGGTGCGGAAAAAAGTGCATTCGTCCCTGCAGTAACATTTTTGTAGCGCTGCAGTATCTTAGTAGGCGGAATAATTGAAGATTGTAGGTGACTTTTAGCATATGCCTTTGGGATGCAGTGTAATGCACTCACAGTTCTAACGTGTATAAGAGAAGAATATATTGTGTGTTTGGCGTGAAGGTCAACATATCCACAGCATCCTTTGGGAGAAGGATCTCGATGGATACAACAGGAGCTGGCTGGAGTAAAGGCGTTTTCTAGAGTCGGTCAGAATTCTCCAAGAGTTGAAACACCGATGATGATAAAAATGAAGTTCTACCCAAGAATGTAATATCCAAATCATGACACATTTATTATTTCTCCAAACATTTGGTATTCACTTTGAGGCTTCATTATTAATAAATGAATTTAAAATATGCTTTGCATTCTCAACTTTATTAATATACACATATCTACATGTTTCGGATGCGATGCTTTCTTCGTCAGGAATATATAAAATACAAAAAAATAATAATGTCAATTATAGACAAATGATAAAAATTACAACACAATAATTCAAGAATATACAAATTATAAACATAAACAAAAATTAATTAAATTAAAGGTAAATAATTAATCAAAAATTATTATAAAACATTGAATAACAAATTTATATTAGAAATTTAAAAAAATACATATTTTTATTATTAACCCGTTAACCGGGGGATTGCCTTCAAATCCAAAATTAAGTTTTGTATGAAACGGGCCGCGCAGCCGTTCCTCTAAAATTCATGTCGATGCATGTACCGATGACTCACACCTTCGTAAAACGTAAAACTAAGTCCCGCCCGTTCAAAGGTTCAACATGTATTTCGAAGAAGTTTTGATACGTACTCGATACTGTTTACATTTGACGTATAAATTCGTCACGTTCGGTTAACAGGTTATTAATATTAACATTAAAATAAATTGAAGAGACAGCTATTTTTTTTTAATATTTGATTATTTATTAAATTTAATTCACTATTAACGCTTTTTATGATTTCTAATATTTCAAATTTGCCTAAATGTAAACCGGTTGTTTTTGTGTGTAAAATTTTAAAAACTTTATTTATAACATTAAAATAAATTGAAGAGACAGCTATTTTTTTTTAATATTTGATTATTTATTAAATTTAATTCACTATTAACGCTTTTTATGATTTCTAATATTTCAAATTTGCCTAAATGTAAACCGGTTGTTTTTGTGTGTAAAATTTTAAAAACTTTATTTTACTTTATTATATCAAAAGAACGATTGGTTTCTAAAATATAATTTGCAAATTCAGAATAGTTGTTATTATTTAAACACCTTAGGTGTTCTTTAACTCTAATACTGAAATTTCTACAAGTCTTTCCAATGTAAAAATAGTTGCAATCGTTACAAATTAATGTATGTACCCCCATGACACATTTAACAAAAACCTCTTCGGTCCATCTAAACTTAATAAATAATACATGCGTATTGCGAATACATTGGCTACACGCGTATACTCAACTCTCTGCGAAATGTCAATTTATTCGATCCATTTAAAGCGAAGCTCCCGGGAAGCTTTCGCTCGTAAAGTAAAAATTTCGCTCAAAACTGCCTCAAGTATAAAAAAGTTAATAGAGGCATAAAAATTGAACGATCCTTCGATTAGTGACTAAACAGTGTACAGGAGGGATGTTTCATTGGGAGGTACAGTAGGCAATGTTGTGGAAGCACTGTACCTACTTTGAAACACCCAGTTGGAGAATGGAATGATAACTTAAAGGGGTTACACCACTGAAGAGATAAACCGATAGAAGTGTGATATATACTAACAGAAGTGTAACGTATAACAATAAAAAATTGTGATATATACTAATAGAAGTGTGATTTATACCAATAGAAGGGTCATTTATATCAATGGAAGTGTGATATGTACCAATAAAAGTGTGATTTATACCAATATAAGTGTGATTTATACCAATAGAAGGGTCATTTAGAAGTGTGATATATACCAATAAAGTGTGATTTATATGAATAAAGTGTGATATATACTATTAGAAGGGTGATTAATACGAACAGAAGTATGATTTATACCAATAGAGGTGTGATATATACTAATAGAAGGGTAATTTATACCAACATAAGTGTGATTTATACCAATAGAAGTGTGATATATACTAATTGAAGTGTGATTTATACCAATAGAAGTGTGATACATACTAATTGAAGTGTGATTTATACCAATAGAAGTGTGATACATACTAATTGAAGTGTGATTTATATCAATAGAAGTGTGATGTATGCCAAATAAATTGTCAAATATACCAACAGAAGTTATCTTAAAAATGTAATGTTAATTAAATTGAATAATGTTATTATTAAGTTCTGCAAGTATTTCACGTTTTCATTATTGTGACAGTTATTTTAGCGTTCAAACTGTGGTTACGCCACAAAAAATGGCTTTGAACGCCAAAACAACTGTCACAATAATGAAAACTAAAATACTTGCAGGACTTAATAATAAAATTATTAAATTAGATTTAAATTAAATAAAAAAATTGAGTTCTTCCAATTAAACACAAAAGCAATTAACCAATAGAACTGTAATATATACCAAAATATTTGTAATATATACTAAAAGAATTGTGATTTATACTAATCGACGTGTGATATATACCAATAGAAATGTAACATATGCAATTAGACCAAACGACTAGTAAGCTCGTATACGCGTAATTCTCCTGCTGACGAAATAATAACGACATTTGAAATTGTTTGATCTATTTCAAAAGATGTAACAAAAAGTTTAACTTAGATCAAGTAAAATATTAATAATTTATTCAAAGAATTTTTCTCCAAAAATTATAACACTGCTTTAAGGGCCTCTACTTCACTTAAATAAATTCACAATAAAAATAGTGTTAAAATATTGCAGTTTCTCCGTCAAAATTTAAAACATTATTCAGTGTGAAATATGCAAACACTGTGTGCAGTTGAAGACCACACAGCAAGTGGAAAGTTCGCCTCCAGATCATTTCGATATTTAATAGAAAAAAATTTCCTGGGGCGCTATATTTTTCAAAAAGTCAAGTCATGTTAGCTTTTCAATAATGTTATTAGCCAATAAAACTTTAAAAACACGCAAAAGTAAGACGTAAAAGTGTATTCGACAAGATACAAGAAGAAACCCAGTAAAATGTACGAGTTTCTAAAATGGTAGGAATACAATGTTATATACAGTTGTTTAATGCAATATTATGTACATATTAAAAACTCAAAGTACCTACTTACTTGTCCCTTACTTTTTCAATCCCCCTAAATTCGGTATCTAAAAAATATCTCTGGAATAAAATCAGTCATGACAGCGCTGGTTTAAATTTGAGGAAACGAACCCAATCAATGCCGCGGGCGTGACGTCACATATTTTAAACTTCCGTAGAACCTTTTTGAAATATTTTCCCGCGGTGAGAAACTCGGGGAGGGGGGTTATGTCGGAAGTTGCATTAAAACCTCCCCTACCCTATTGTAAAAGCTATGATGACATTTGCATGCATGCACCATTATGGAGCAGGGTTGCGAGATTGCATTCGAAACTAAAAATATTTCGAGGAGAATATATTAGGTCGACTGTATATATGTTTTTCACGAGGACGCTCTGCATAGCTTCCCTTGTCAATCACACCATAAGCCCATTGTTTTAACCTTTTTTATTCACAATTGTTGTCATTTGGCCAATGACTATGTCTCCTGGTTCCACAACACTTTCCTTCCCAGATATCATCGCGTCTTCGTGATGTTTTCGTAAAATGTCTAATTTCCTTTTCTACAAAACACCGACGTTATTTTAGGGATTAGAGGATTCCCAGGATTTCCTGAAAGTACCCGGAGACAATTCCGGATTTAAAGTAAATAAATTAGTGCCTACCTACAAATTTAAAATTCTGTTGTAAGACATTTGTGTATTATTTATTAACAATTTTCCTGCCCATTTTTTGATAAAGCCACCGTTCGGAAGATGAATTATTAGCCTCAGATTTGTCTATAGGTAACTTAGTCCAAATAACCTACGAGTATATGATAAAACGCGCAGATTCTGATATTTGATGACAACATGCTACACTAGCGAATGTACTAATTGTTTTTTTTTTCTTACAATTTAATAAGTTTGTTCTGACATACTCGTATATTCTAAATAAATTATAGAAATCGAAAATTCATTCAATAAGTATTAGGTAACTTACATATGAATTAAACGCTTTTTTTAATAGATTATGACAAATATTCTTTATTTTATGATTTTTATACTTCTTTTGGCTTATAACGTCAATATATTTATCATTAATTTGTAATTATATATGTTTCAATGAGGACATTTATGTATATTTAAAACATATATAAATAAATAAAATATTGATATGACCCGTATTCACTCCATCCTCTCCTCATAAAGACCCTCCACATAGCAACCTCAAAAATAACATATATCTTACAGTATTAATGTCCTAGAGTCCTATGTTAATCGCGGTGTAGACACGAATAGTTGAAATGGCAATTTCCCCTCATACGCAAAAGAGTCTACAACTCAATGCGTACCACGATGAATATACTGTGTTTTAATATTTTACGTGTGTTCTGTTTTATCAGCAAGGAGTCTGCAATGCGAAAAATGCAGCAAATGCAGCGGCAGCGGGATGTAATCTGCTAGTATATATATTGAATCATTTTGACTTGAAGCTGTGCGGATGTACATATCGCATGTACGAGTGCTGAGAAAGTAAATTATTGTTCGGTATAGCAATGACTATAATATTTAAATCAGCTACATAGAAAGTGTGTGAACTTCTAAACGATATGCTGTCAACGAAAAAAGATAATCCGATGGTTGAATCAAGGCGGTGAAACCAAAAAAAAAATTGATAATACGAGTATAATACTTTAAAAAAATCTGCCAGCACGGTAATCCCGGTACTATGACAAGCTCAGCACCGGGATTACAATGCCTAGAAAAGTCCGGGATTGAAAGTTCTAGTGTGATGAGTGATTGATTATTGGGGGGAATGTAATATGATGTCCAGTCGACTTGAATTTAGGATAGTTCTTAACTCTTCTCAACCGTACAGTAGTAAATCTGAAAACCGGAGCTTTTGTAAAGTCCATTTAAATAAAACGTTATATTGTTTGCTGCATTTTTTATATTTCAAATCCCACAAGAAGTGAGGTAGTAAAATAAGTTTGTATCCGAAAACTGATCTGACACGTCGTCACATCATTTAATCACTTCACTGCATTCACATCCATTTTTCCCCATCTCCTTAGCATCCTCGCCCCCTTCAGCCTCACAGCATACCCTAATTATAAATGCTTTGGAACCTCGAGAGTTTTGCGCGGTGTTCACATTTTTTTAAGAGTAATTTTTCTTAATTTTCATTTGTTTATATTGCCATCATAATGTTCTTATATGACATATTGTTATTTAACTGAAATTCAACTCCTATCTTTTATGTCTGTGAATTGCTTTATTGTAAAAAACACTATATTGTTAGCTGTTTGTCATTTGCATAATATATAATAATCTAGCTGAACAACCACTCTTGTAAATTGTCATCTCAACACAATTGTTTCACACCTAGTGAGATGGGCAATAAGTTAGAACTGGCAGATTCATTCACAGCAGTGAATCGGTTCAGCCTGATTTGTGAATATTTCATTTAATTCATTCCTTTAATTAATAAAAGCAAATCTAAACATGAATAAATGAATAATTAATAACTGGTGGCGTGTCCGCGCTGGGACTTACACGAATGGAATCTCCGAGGGCATTGAGGAATGAATTAGGAACTTCTGACTAGTGTCTCGCAGTGACATGACTAACTTGCTCCCTGCAGACCTAGTACCGACCAACTGGATATCGACGAACCAGAGGTATAGTTATTACGCTGCCACAACCGAATACGGAAATACATTTCTTAATTCCTTGAATTAGGGAATTGCGAAAGCAAATACGCACTGCTTGGAATCGCTGATTGGCCGACTAGAAGTGGCTTGCAGCTACGAACTATTGTGGTCGATGACGTAGGAGTTTTTATAGATTGCGGCGGAGAATTCTATACCTACGTTAGATGGAGTCCGACATACTGCACAATATCTCCGGCGATTTTGCAATGACGCCATAGTATCTGCACCGTATTAATGGTGCCACGCGTAAAAAAAATGTTGGCTTGCAAGGCCTAAGCTAAGGAATGATAAATTAATTCCATGATCTGGTGCCAGGAAATTGAATTTATTAATTTAATTCATTCATTTAATTTTACCCATGTCTAGGTAGTACCAATAACACATGTTTATATATGCAATTAAATTAAATATGTAATTAAATTGTCAAAATACTTAATTAATCGGTTAATCTGATCTGTATTAAAAGCTTTTGAAATAATTTCACCCTTTCGTGAATTGCACCACTAAGACAAAGGTTCATAACACATTTTACGATTTCAGTTTCAAATAGTTTCGAAGAAACAGTTTCCAACCCTGTCAGCTTGTTTGCATAAAATAAAACATTTACCTACGTGTATTTTAGAGGCTGTCATTTATTTTAATGGAACTTTACGTAAGTTAAAGTATTCCGGGTAATGCTATCTACATTTAGGGTACAAGAACCTTATGTTGTATACTAAACCATTCTTATAAGAAAACTTTATCCACTAGTGGAAACCTTCCACAAAGATATTCGTTAAGCTAAACCGTGGAAATGTCTACTTGAGCCCAAGGTGATGAAATAAAATTTTTAGAATTATTCTGCATATTCCTGAAAATAAAGGAATAAAAACAATGTTTTCTTACAAAGCGCGAAATAGATAAACTGAGAGAAGTGTGTTGGGGCGAGTTGGTGTGCCTAAAGTAAGCCTATTTTTTGCTTACTTTGGGTGAAATTGGTCAAACATTATCAAATGTCGATATTCTTTCCTGAGCATAACTTCATGATAAAATATGATGATAGAACGGTAAAATGCAATAATTTGACAATCGGCCCGGCTCGTCAGCGCTACGTCGTCGGTCGAACGACGCGCTTACTATTCGTATGAGAGTATTCAGTGCGGCACTGATTGTATGAATATTGAAATAGAGCGGGTTATTACTGAGGTGCATCTTCGCCATCCTCATTGGAACATATCTCTTCTATGTATCTATATTCTATAGATATATATACTCGTATATTTCCCTTGGTTCTTCTTTTTTACACGTAAATAAATTGCAGCTTATATGCAGGTCAAAAATGGATTAATTTTTGTTCACATCTAAAGAAGACTGTACTCGAGCGTCATCGGGGAGGAACTGTGGCATCATCGCGTAGACTGACGGTCAGCGACCGACGTCCGCGTGATACTATTTCCAGACTTAATTACTGAAGCATAAGTTGATTTAAAAAATCAAAGATCCTTTTAATTTGATAGTATCATTCTTCTTTGTAATGTGTTTTGTATACTTACAGATATATTATGTAGTATAAATACATAATAACCTGTTAGTGGCCGAGTGATACAAATCAAGTTCCCAATCAGACGTTGCCAGTTCAATACTCTGCTAGCTTAGCTCTCCATCACTGCACAACACCATTGTCCACTATATAATGTTAGTAGTATGAGGAAATCACACATTGTCCGGTTATTCGTATCAAGGAGGCCTATTCCCATAATTTTTAAGGAATATTTCTTATCCCTTTCCTTGAGCTTAAAGACTTCTTGCTTAACTTCGGAATTCCTGATAGTACATAGTAAAAAAATTCAAAACAGGTACTTAAGAGATTATTTGAAAACACAAATTGTTGATAATTGTTTTGAATCTCAAGTATTTAAAACAGTAACATTGTATTATAATGCATTTCATTCAATTTTTATTTCATTTTTTAACGAAAATTTAACTAGCTAACCATCACGCCGTTTTCCCGTAGGGGTAGGCAGAGAGGACTGAGGACATTCACATTCATACATGGTCTCATAAATTCTCGTCTATTATTCCGACTTCTGACATGGCCCGACTCAAGTATTTGATTCACTTGATCGTGCCATGTCTTCCTCGGACGTCCCCCGCTTCTTCTTCCTTTACTTTTTGTACAAAGATACCTACTTCACTAGACACCAATGACTTTTTTTTCTGACACTACTTCTAAAGGCGACATTTTCTGGTATGGTATTTATCTATCCCAACCGTAGAGGTGGGTCATTCCACTTATTTTACGAACTCAGTTCCAATTCCGACTTCAGCCACACGGGCTCGATTCCTCGGACTCGGTCCGCCGGGGCTGCCGTTCCACCGAATCCGGTGGAACGGCATCGCTTTTCGTTTATGACTCCAACTGCTCCGGGTATTTCTAATTCCGGAATCAAAAATGTTCATATTACAGTAATAAAATGGGTCGCTTTTCGATTCTGACTCCAATCCAAAACCTTAGTCCTTCCTTGATTATGAGTCCGGAGCGAGTGAATCCGAATTTACGAACTCGGAGAGATTCCACCCCGTTCGGAATCGGATTCATTGGACTCGGTCCTGCCGGAACGACTCTTTCCGCCTCCTGTCGTTGTTGATAAATGGTTTGTAATGTCATTGTTGTGCATTGTTTTGTTTACCGTGCTAAAAATTTGAATATGTATATAATGTTTATTAATTAATGGTGTTCAAAGCAAACAAAAACATAGTTGGTAACTTACTTAACATTGAGTTTTTCTCTAGTTAAAACTACGCAAATATTGATATTTTTAATAAATGGCATGCACTTAATGACAACTGATAATGAATTTTCCTTAAAAAGAACAAGAATAGCTCTCCAGGGAAAATGCCCGTCTTTCTTCTTAATTATTTTTAAATCAACTAAATACGTTTGATAATAACACATTGAGAAATTTTGAATTAAATATTTGGGTAGTATTCTAGAATGCAGACTGACTTTATCTCTAAATACAATATAAAGAAAACCGCTAAAAAAAGATAAGAAGATATGTCATCTTGTAAAACTGTATAAAATAGTGATTTTAAATGTTTCTGTCAGAAAATACAGAGGGCGGAGTCAACAAAATACTTAGGGATACAAATTGACCGCCGTCTGTGCTGAAGTATTCACATAGAAAAATTTACGACCAGGGTTCGTAAATTTATTTATTTCATCAAATTTTCAAGATCTGTCGTTGATAATAGATTAATTAAAACTGTATACTATGCTCTTTATAAATCCATTATTTCATATTACATATTTATCTGGGGGTGTACAGCATCCTCAATCCTACTGTCGCTCGAAAGAGCACAACGGGCTGTACTGAATGTTGTATTCTATAAATCTTACAGACATCCCAATGAAGCACTATATAAAGAATGCTAAGTCCTCTCGGTGCATCAAATATTTATTTACTGTTTACGGAAATACTATAGAGAACGACCCAACTTAAACAAAGTATTGTACGAGAAACGTGACAATACGTCTTCTGCATTACCATCCACCCATAATGTTTTCAGAAAAAGACCGCATACTCGCCTTCCCTTCATGTACAATAGGTTACACCCCAACTAAAAGCAACCTGTAAACGAAATTTATTCCATACTAGATTAAAAAAGTAACTTTTAATGAGTAATCTTACGGCAGCTGAACATATGCATGCATCACATAAATTAAATTTAATTTTTTCGTATACTCGTATTTATTTTTAATTTATTCCTGTGTTGTTTTACTTGATCTGTATTTTCATTTTTTTTCATTTAATGCAAATATAATTTAATTATGTTATTGTTAAGTTCTGGAAGTATTTTTAGATTTTTTTTATTATTGTTTTAATATAAGACTGTAATAACTATGTTTATTTTAAAATATAAATCAACGTTTTTTTTTTGAGGACAGATATCTTTTTTTTATTTGTATGTTATTTAATGTAAGGTGTACTACACATATACCACGAAACGAAATAGACTATTTGCTATTATAACATGGCCCAAGCTAGCTTAGCAAGTGGGGAACAACTTTAATTCCATTAATATATTATTTGTGAAACTTACTAATATAAAAATCGCAATTTACACAATATCAAAATGTCATAGAAAGTTAATAAAAATAAACTATCTATCTATCTAATTATTGTAGCACTATTTACTTCTTGGAAACAGAGGAAGATTTTAGAAGATATAGTTTTGCAAAACAAAGTCATGAAAATAATTTTAAGACGGAAAAATATTGTAAAATATCTAGAAATTATGGGTACCTAAATGTAATAGTATTTCTTTTTTAATATGTTTAAAAGTTCAAAATTTATTTAAAAAAATTAATAAAGACCGACACAAACAAAACCGTTCTACAAGAAAAAAAAAATTAAATAACACTTCCCTTTCCAACGAAATCAAAATCACAGAACTCACTACCAGATAAAATAGAGGAAAGTGTGTTTAAATTCAAGAAATAAGTGATGATATCTTTTTAATTTTGTAATCTGTAATTTTTAAATGAAGATTCTTACCTAAATTAGCAGATTAAAACCCGCTTCCGCGGCTTTTTGTTGCATTTTTGACATTGCACACCACTACTGATAAAACAGAACAGTTTTTAACACACGTAAAAAGGACACAGTATGTTCATCGTGGTACGAATTGAATTGCAGACTCTTGCGCATCAGGGGAAATTACCATTTCAACTATTCGCGTCTACACGGTGAATAACATAGGACTCTAGGATATTAATTTTATTTTATTTTATTTTAGTACATAAAATAGGCAATATGCCAAAAACTTACATACATGCATGTTTAAAGAGCAATATTAATTAATAAGTACAATAAACAACCATTGTTCTCTGGTAAATGACAAACAAGTGAAAGATCGAAAACATATTATAAATAGGTGTATGAACTAACTCCTCATTGTCACCTGTGCTGATGGTACACCGTTTTGGTACTAAATAAAGGGTTTTAATACTGTAAGATATATTTTTTTAAATTTCCCTCTGGGCGTATGTCATATTTGGGGATGCTGTGTGGAGGGTCTTTTTTAGGAGAGGACGGAGTGAACATGGATCGTATCATTATTTTATTCCATTTATACAATTTGCATTTACATGGCGCTTAACATAGGACTCTTGGACATTAATACTATAGGATTGAAATTTTTTGTATACTCGTATGATATATTATGATTATATTATGGCATATACGAGGTGTGTTCAAAAGAAAAGGTGAATGTTGAATTTTCGCGGGCTGTGTACTTTTTTTGTTATGTTGGTACACATATGTTTATCATATGTTAGCATTATCAGCCATTTTGGATCAGTGGTTTGTTTTTGACAACTGGAAAGGTTTGAAATGTTTTGTTTTTTCTTCGAATTTTCACTAAAAAAAATTTTTTTTAAATCAAAAAACATCGATTTTTTGGATTTTTTGAAGAAATGTTGATAAGGACATAGAAAAAAAAGCAAATCTAAAATTTCACTTTAATCGGACTGATGATGCCCCAGAAAACGGCTATCAAGTTCCGACCAAAACTAGGAAATTCCTCCAAAGGATTAACAATTATCAACAATTTTTATCTAAAAAGAATAAAAAAAAAAATTTGATCTAAAATTTCACTTCAATCGGACTGATGATGCCTCAGAAAATGAACCTAAATAAAAAATCGAAGAACACCCAAAAACGTGACTAACCTTTCCAGTTGTCAAAAACAAACCACTGATCCAAAATGGCTGATAATGCTAACATATGTGTACCAACATAAAAAAAAAATCGATAATCGAATGTACACAGCCCGCGAAAATTCAAAATTCACATTTTCTTTTGAACACACCTCGTATAACCATCATGCATAAATGTATACTTTTGTAAGATAAATGAATAAATTACATAAGCGACATGTTTGCAACGATCTAAAAATATTTGAATTACCTTTTAAAATGTTTTTTTTTATAACATTTATAACTAAACAATAAGTATTGTCACAACAAACTGTCCAACATTCGCAGGGTGGTTATAAACCCTCGAACTGCTATTAGATTTGGCAAGTATGCATTTCGTGCGGAAGCCCTCCGTAGCCACTAATTAGGCCATTACTTGGAGTTTAAGCAATTAAGTCAAACTTCCTCTATTAATATCGATATACAAACATTACAGCTCACCTTCTCAGCAAATGGATTGTGTAATCAAAACTTTATATGTAACTGAAAAGCGGATTCTAAGAAAGGCAGATTTCTCTATTTCATAGCATTATCAAAAGAAAAAATACATTATTTTTTTTACGTTTATTGAAATATAGTAAAACAATTTCACTCAAATCGGCTTCTTTAAATGATATAAGTATGATACATTACATGCATAATTTAATTATTGTAAATAACTAATAATAATAATAAATTATTTAAAAATTACTTTGTAATCACCACTTGATAAAAAAAAGTTAAAACCAATATTTTGAAGAAATTAATAATAAAGATAATTGGATGATTGTGATGAACACTTACACGATACTTTTGTTTGATGTGGATTGTCTTTTCAGAGAGCTGATTTAGTGATCCGGATCACTAAACCGAGCCGCTTCGCCCACCACCACTTCCAATAGCCGATGACGTCGCTGATCTAAGAGTTGACTGTCGTGAATTGGAATTTCCAGGGATGCATAGTTCCGATAGGTAAGATGGGTATTCCCGTTAATTGATTTAAATACCATCCAGCAAAACTTGAACTGGATTCTATTGTTTACTTAGTACTTATTCTAATTGTACTTAGTACTTATTCTACTTGATACTATTTTTCTTATGTAGCTATAAATTGTATTTCATGAAAAGGGTCCCAAAAGCGATAATGAGCTTTTTTATAACTCTTCTGATTGATAACTAGCTAATATTGCTTTACATTTTTCAATTAGTAGCAAAGGGAATTACAGCACCAGTATTTAATAATTTACAGTTTAATTCCCGAGTGTGACAGTTCGCAATGCGTTGTAAATTGAAAACGAGACGTGGCTGTCACAGTAAAACATTTTTAAATTTCAATTTTGTTATAATGAATTGTCAATAATTGCAGCAGTTTTTCATTTCGCTGCACGTTTGTCATGGTGCCACTAATGCCGGCGAAATTCACATCGATAGATCATAAAATAAGTGAAAAATGATGGTTGTATTCAATAGGTACAGTGGTTCTCAAAAGAAAGTTCCCAATTTGAAATGAGTACATGAAAAGATAACCGTTTACCAAAAACAATAATACAGCATGATGGAATTCGTCTAACAGTTTAGTATTTTTCTGAAACTATTCTTTTATCTTGAAATGTGTAAAAACATGTAAATATCTATTAAAAACTTCTTAAACAATTTAAGGTCATTTTATAAATATTCTCCAGTGCTAAAAATTATAAACATTTCAAATAAATACCGACTCTTCTTCTGCCACCAATCTTCTAATAAATGTAACATCAATAGAAAAGAAAGATAAAATAGCAATTGTAAAAATCATATCTTCTCTAAGCTCAAATAGTCTAATAAAACTGTGTTCATCTGAAGCGACCTGCCAGGTAAGTATGTTTTTTCCTGTATTTGTTTGTAAATAATTAGATAGAGAATATGAAGTAATATTTGTGCAGCGCCCTTGAGGTGATTTTTCATAAAAACGGCGCTATACAAATCACTCAATTATTATTATTATTTCATTCTCACACTTTCCATAATCTGACAACCTTATTTCTGTGTAATATAATACCAGTGGCATGCATTGTTCCATGGCAAAGGTAGGCTGTGTATAGTTTTTCAAGATCAGATGAGAATTGTACACTGAATATTTGAAAGGGGCCATTAAATTATTAATATTTTAGTGCCATTTGAATCAATGAGAAGGCAAATTTCTAACCTATTTGTACATACTCGTATACTCTTTTTACAGTAACTTCACACAGGAGGTCCCGAGGGAAATAAATTCCTTCAAGGCCTATATCATCTTTGGGGATGCTGTGAGGAGGGTATTTTAAAGTATAGGAAGGAGTGAACTTGGGTCTTGAAGAGACCCGTCTTGTAGGATGGAGGAAACACCGAGGCCGCCAGATCATTCCAAATCCGAACTGTTGAACACAAGGTACGAGTCGTAGAAGCGATCCGTTCTCATGTGACAAATGTCAACTGTGTGCAAATGTCAGGCACGCGTTTGGCGTGTTTCCCGACTATGCACCGGTGCCGAAGGGATCAAAGATGCTAGTTCCTCAGAGCATCTTCCATTAAAATACCGGTTGGACAAGAACATCGTTCCCACCTGACGTCTGTACTGCAAAGATTGCAGTCCGTTCGTTAAGATAGGCGAATCTATCAAACGGACCGCCCGTTTCTGCACAGAGTCGAGCGTTTTTTTCCGATATTTTGGGTCTCCCGGCCAGAAAGGGCCTGCAAATTCTACAGTGGGGCGCACTTGCGATTTGTACAAGCTCAGCAGTTTTGTACTATTAAAGTATATGCGGGTTTTGTACAATACGCCCAGTACAATACCTAGTTAATACGATTTTTTAAATTCCTTTTTTATGGTTCGGATTTCTTAAGGTAGGCACATCTTTTCAGCCTTTACGGAATATACATCATTGTAAAATACATTATTAGTGAAAAAAAAAACGTTGTCAGTACAATCCTCTGCAAAATCAGTTTTCGTTTCTTTTTTCAACTGTTTCTTGCCTAGAAAAATGCAGTAAATATTTTACAAAAAGTTTCTAAAAAAATTTTCAATTTCATACTTGTTCAAAATAAGTTAGCTTATTCGACTAGTCTGGCGGGGACAGTAACAGATTTATAAAAGTAGAACAGAAAGGTTTTTTTTTATTATTTTTATTAGTTATCTATAGAATACATATATGGTATATATATATAAATATATATATATATATATATATATATATATATATATATATATATATATATATGTTATGGTTGAGATTTTCATTGGTGAAGATGTAGAATAGCTTTGAAGCTTATTCGTTATCACTTTAGAAGGACTTTTTAACTCCTGACGTTTCGGACAAATCACATTGTCCATCTTCAGAGGCCTTATGTCTTGAGTTTTGTTTTGAACTGATCGCTTGAGCGTGTCCGTTCAATCCAAAAGTTCTAGGTTTTGACTTTTGGATTGAACGGACACGCTCAAGCGATCAGTTCAAAACAAAACTCAAGACATAAGGCCTCTGAAGATGGACAATGTGATTTGTCCGAAACGTCAGGAGTTAAAAAGTCCTTCTAAGGACTACATTACGCGGGTAAACCGAGAAAATTATTCTACATATATGTATATATATATTGTAAATATTATTGATAATGTGCACCTCACTCACATTAAAATAAGATAGTACATAAATAAAGATTGTAATGAGAAAGGTTAAGAAAGGGACGCTTAAGTGGTTTCAACATGTAGAGCGAAAAAGGAGTGTAAGGAGAATATATGACGAGATCGTGAATTTAAGAAGAAGTCGGGGATGCCCTAGGAAGACATGGAACGATCAAGTGAATCAAATACTTGAGTCGGGCCATGTCAGAAGTCGGAATAACAAAGGAGAATGTATGATACGTTATATGAATATGAATGAAGCAAGAAGTGTGTGCCAAGATCGAGTTGTTTGGCGGTCCGTCCTCTCTGCTTGGTGAGTTAGTCATGAAATTATATTATTAAATTAACTAAGATCATCTGCTCATTTTTTTATTATTTAATGTAAATCAAATTTAATAATGTTACTATTAAGTTCTGCAAGTATTTTTAGTTTTTATTATTGTGACAGCTGTTTCGGCGTTCAAGGCCAATTTCAAACTCCGAAATGAAGATGTTTTCTTAAGAGTTTTACTATGTTCATCCATGTATACATACATTGAACAGCACTTGGGATATTGAGCCTCCTTATCTAGCTCCGCACTTTAATTTAGCTGCTTCTGATAGGCTATCACTCCATCTGATAACGTTTTCCTGTTGGTTGTACCATGTACACAATATATTAACAATCAGTGGGGGTACTTGTCGTTCGGTCAGTTTTTTCCACAACTTATTATGACTAACCCTGTCAAAAGCTTTGCTCAAGTCTAGGAAGCATGCGTATACCGTTGTTTTTCTGGCTTTATAATATTCAATTGTTTGTTTCATACTATATATGGCTGTATCAGTAGAGCATTCAGCTTTGCAGCCCATTTAGAGCCCTCTGTATTGAGCTTGTTTTCGGTTAAGTTAAGTTAGGTATAACTTTTTGTATTTTTTTTTAAATTGTCGTATGAACTTAACTTAATTTATTTTATACCCTGTCTTATGATGTATTTTCTTAATATATATGGACGTCTTCAATTGCCACGCGATTAAGAAGTACATAATTTAAGATATTTCTTGTACTTTCCATAAGCAATGTTTTATTTTTTTTCTAATTTTTTTGTATCTAGTCTTAAGAGTGGGAAATTCACAAGGAGTAAAGCCTTAATTGGTTTTATTTTTATTTTATACAAAATGATAATGTAAACTATCGATTTCCCGAAAATTAATATTTTTTTAATAATAAGTTTAACAATGAAAATAACCTTTTTATTATTATTAATTGTGACCAGGAGGCATTTCTGGTTCTTTTTAATGAAAATTCTTTATCATTTTCTTTAGAGTTAAAGACTTATTGCTTAAATGCGGAATTCCTTAAAAACATGGTAAAAAAATTCCTAACAAATTGTTAAGCGGTTATTTAAAAACACAAATTGATGAAATATCTTACACATACCAGTATAATGACACAAGGTTTTTAACTAAAAATTGTTTAATATATATATTTTAAATAGCATAAATACGCATTTTAACGACGAATTACGTTTTGTAACAAGGTACCTACCTCACTATATAGTAATAACGTTTTTGTCACTCTTCTAAAAGTGACATTTGCCGCCGTGGTATATCTATGCCGCCGCCTGCGATTGTGCCTTGTTTTAGCAGGTTACATTGTTAATTTATAATTAAAATTGTTTGTAACATTGGTAACATACTTAAGAGGAACGGCTGCGCGGCCTACTTCATACAGAACATAATTTTGGATTTGAGGCCAAAATAAACACCTCAACCGATTGATCTTTCTTTCATCAAAAGAAAATATCTCGTACGGCTTAGAAGTATTTTTAATAAATAAAAAAAATAACTTACAAAATAAAGGCCATTAAAGAAATCGATTTCAGAAGCAACTTTAGCAATTATTTGAGGGCTAATGGCGATTAAATATAAATTTACCCCATTTACTCCCCCCCCCCTCCATTACCTTAGTGAACAGGCTTAAATAAAAGATTGCCATCAGCAAGTGCCACTAGCACATAAAACACAGTTTATAATTCTTTGAAACAACTGGGTAGACTCCACATTTATGCATCTCTAACCACAGTTGATACAGGAAGAGGGAGAAATGTTCGCTGGCACTGCACACATTTTTATTACAATACGATATATACTCGTATATGTAATCTTATTTACGTAGCAAACGTAATTTATTTATTTTTAATTACCATCGACCCGCAAATAATTATCAAAACTGCATTTAAAATAGTGAAAAATTGATTTTTTTAATGACCTATATTTCATAATTTAAAATAAAAATATACAAAATACTTCCATAATAGATAATTATTAGAAAAAAGATCATGAAGTTTGGGTTCTCATTTTCGCCTTAAATGCAAAATTAAGTTTTGTATGAAACAAGGCGCGCAGCCGTTCCTCTTAATATTAAGTTATTCCCCTGTTAAAACTACGCGAATATTGATATATTTAATGAATCTCATTCGCCGAATGACAGGTGACAGCTGTCATCCGAGGGAACCGGAACCGCAGTTAAGCAAGACGTTTTTAAGACTAAGAAAAAGGATAAGGAATTTTCCTTAAAAATAACGAGAATAGGCCTCCTGGTAGACAAATATTTATAATAGTTGCTAAGCTATATGTATTATATATCTTTAATTTTTTCAACTTACCGCAACTACTACTAGTGCGTTTGTACCTATTATAATACAAATGGCAGTCTATGATCATACGAAACATTATGGTCTAAAAGAGATGCAGGTACGTAAATAAAAAAAAACAACGTTTCAACATAAAATAGTAACTATTAGGAGGTGTACAATAATAAAATTTAAAAAATATATATATGTATGTATACACATACATACATACGTTAGATCTATACCCACACATATATATTATTTAGTAATTTAGTAGATGGCAAATACCCACTTGTGCGATTAGAATGTAATGACAACATATGGCCAGAAATTACTTACAATTATAATATATTGTGACAAGCAGGTACCTCGCCTATCAAATAAATTAATTCATGTTTCAGTATCAAACATATACGTATAGGTATAGGTATACTTATATAAGTACCATAAATCTGAAATAATATTGTAATGGTCTGTGACCGTCTTTAATGCAGGTGATTAATTGATAAATAAAATGAGAGATAAACAAATATCAACTAATAACGCTTTACATCACCGTAGTACCATTTTCCAATATTTGTCACAACTTTTCAGCCTTTATGGACTGCACGCCACTGATACCTACCGATTCGTCATATCATTTACATGTCATCATCAATATGACCCCTCTGAGTAATTAATTATTTAAACTAATTGAGGTACCAAGTCATGAAAGTTTAACATTACCTGGTTTATACCTGCCCGACCCAAGGGTTCCGAAAAAGGATCGCATTTCGTACCCTTTAAGGACCTACTCGCTCCTCGCTTTCTTGTGCCAAATGGTCTAAAATTAGTCTCAGTAAAAGGTCGGCTGAAAGCGAACTGCACAGTGTAGACTGCACACTGCACACCGGCCTATAAAAACAAGTGTGTTGGTTATAGAATATTTTGTGGGATGGATATAGGACGGACGAGGGGCGAATGGACAAGAATGCCCTCTTCAAATGTTGACATGGTGCTTTAGTTTATCTGGGAACGAATGGGATTGTTTGATTTACGGGAAACTCCGGGCACGTATTATTAGTGTTATAACTAACTAACTAACCATCACGCCGTTTCCCCGCAGGGGTAGGCAGAGAGGACGGACCGCCAAACAACTCGATCTTGGCATACACTTCTTGCTTCATTCACTTTCATACAACGTCTCATACATTCTCTTCTGTTATTCCGACTTCTGACATGGCCCGACTCAAGTATTTGATTCACTTGATCGTGCCACGTCTTCCTTGGACGTCCCCGGCTTCTTCTTCCATTCACATTCGCGTCATATATTCTCCTTACACTCCTTTCTTCATTCATTCGCTCTACATGCCCAAACCATCTAAGCGTCCCTTTCTTAATCTTGCTCACTACGCTTACATCAGCCTTGCATTCTTTACGAATCTCAACATTTTTCACACGATCATATATGGTTTTACCACACATTCGTCTCAGAGATCTCATTTCTACAGCATTCAGTCTACTTTCATCCTTCCTCTGCCAGTTCCATGCCTCACTACCATACATCAGAGTTGAGTAGTGTTATATGTGGATGTATTTAAATAATAGTATGTTGGAGTGCTGATACCAACCCCGATGTATGGGGCAGTGAGGCATGGAACTGGCAGAGGAAGGATGAAAGTATACTAAATGCTGTAGAAATGAAATCTCTCAGACGAATGTGTGGTAAAACCATGTATGATCGTGTGAAAAATGTTGAGATTCGTAAAGGATGCAAGGCTGATGTAAGCGTCATGACCAAGATTAAGAAAGGGACGGTTTAATGGTACGGGCATGTAGAGCGAATGTATGAAGACATACGAGTGTAAGGAGAATATACGACGCGAATGTAAATGGAATAAGAAGCCAGGAACGTCCGAGGAAGACATGGCACGATCACGTTAATCAAATACTTGAGTCAGAAGTCGGAATAACAGAAGAGAATGTATGAGACGATGTATGAATTTGAATGAAGTAAGAAGTGTATGCCAAGATCGAGTTGTTTGGCGGTCCGTCCGCTCTGCCTACCCCTGCAGAGAAACGACGTGATGGTTACTTAGATAGTTACAGTCATACTCTCTAATAATCGCTTCTACAGAAAAAAAATTTCTGGGATTCCCTTTAGACAATAGTCTTTCTCTAGAATCACAAATTTCAAAAGCTGTAATATCTGCCTTTTTACATCTTAGTCAGATAAAATCAATCAGGAGATGTTTTCACTCTGATGGAGCAAAATCACTCATAAATTTTTTCGTTGTCTCACGTTTAAAAGGCGTTTAAAAACAAAATTATTTTTAAAATCTTACTGTCGATAAATTCTAACTTCTCTTAATAATGTATTGTAAAAGGCCATGTTTTCAAGACTCCGGTAATTGTTTGGTTTCGGTTTCCTCCTTGATTTTATTTTTTATGTAAACTCAGCTATTTTTGCGCTGTTATTGTGAATGTGTTATCTTTGTATCGCTTTGTATTTACTGTATAATATTTTGTAATTTTATCAGATGAAAATGTACCTAAGGAGCACCGTAGAAATAATGATAACAATAAGTAAGAATGTATATAATAGGTTAAGAATGTATAAATAGAATATGAAAGTACCACTATATGAACACTGAATGGAATTAGTTCATTATTATTTAAAAGTTTTTTTTTATTATTCTTTATAAAACGTAACACACGAGGAAAAGCACGTAGGAAAATAAAATATATGGTTAAATGATTTTTTTTTAAGCCTCGCCATAACAGAATTTCTATCGATATATTACAAATATACCTTAAAGTTTTAGAGGTTTGATAGACATAAAAAATATGTATATATATATATGTATGAAGATAATCTCTAATCCGTCAATAGGCTTTAAATGTAATTATATGATATTCCCACGATAGAAAAAAAATCGCAAAGTATGCTCCGGAATTTAAAAAAAAAACGGGTTTGTTCTGTTATTTAACACGTTATGGGTTTGAAAAAAATCTGTGTTTCTTTAAATGCTACTTAACACATTCGTCTTGAGATTCTTGATCTATCTATGCGAGTCTCCCCAAATACCAAATTAACAAATTGCAATCAGTATTCAACGCTGCAGCAAGACTTATCACCGGCGTATCTAAATATTCTCACATTTCAGAGCATCTCAAAAATCTCCACTGGCTCAAATGTCCTGAAAGAATCCAGTTCAAGCTCTGTTGGATGGTATTTAAGTCACTTAACGGAATGGCTCCGGCTTACTTATCAGAACTGTGTATTCCAGAAAATACCAACTCACGGCAGTCCATCCTTAGGTCAGCTGCGTCATCAGCTATCGGCAGGTTGAAGGAACCAAAGCGAACACCTAATACTAAGTTCGGTGATCGTGCTTTCGGAGTGTCAGGACCTAAAGCCTGGAATGAACTGCCGCATGACTTAAGAATTATCAAAAACTCAACAGAATTCAGAAGTAAACTTAAAACACATCTTTTCAGACAATCGTATCCATAAATTCACCTGTAAATTGCTTAGCTAGGCTGGCCGGTTAGTACTTACCTAAAGTCATTAAATAAAATAAAATATAATTAAAAATTCACGCATCGGTGCGCAAATGCGTCCACAGCCCGCAACACTGTAAACATCCAAAAAAGTGTAAAATAAAAAAATAAAAAATAAATAAATAAAAACGTTAATATTTATTAAAAGCTTCTTACGCCGAGTAAAGTAATTTTATAGATATTTTCGAGTCCTAAAATTCATTTTATGAATACTTTTCAGTCCTAAAATTAATACCAATAATTCAATAAATACCAACTCTTCTTGTGCCACCGATCATCTAATAAATGTAACATCAATAGAACGGGAGAAACAAATAACCATGTAAAACTATCATCTCTATAATTAATTTTTTCTAAAACTGTGTTCATCTGAAGCGACCTGCCAGGTAAGTATGTTTTTCTGTATCTGTCTGTACATAATTAGTTAAGAAATATTTGTACAGCGCCCTTGAGGTGATTTTTCACAAAAACGGCGCTATACAAGTCATCCAACTATT